>VZTG01009606.1:1222571-1414769 GCA_013397845.1 Melanocharis versteri | reverse complement strand
TTTTTTTTTTTTTTTTGATAAAGTTGTTAAGATTTGATAAAGTTGTTAAGATTAAATTTTCTTAGGCTGGGCACAGAATTTCCTATTGTTGACCATTGCTAGCTTTATACAGGTAATTTCCTTGTAAGCATAACCCTAACAGAGCAGAAATGAATGGTCTTCTTTGAACTTCTTTGTGAGCTATCAGACAAGTTGTCTTTCTGTCCTTTGAGAAGTTCTACACCATGAGCATGAAATTGATACTTGCCTTCACCTATTTTCCTTCTGAAACTTGGTTTCTTTCTTCTTTTTCGGAGCTTGACTGTAAACCAAGGTGTGCCTGTAGCAGCTCACACCTCGTGGGTTTGGAGACAGAGAAAGTGGCTGGGAACCCTCAGAAGAGATTCTTCTAAAGCTAGTTGACTCTAGGAGAGAGAATAAACCGACCCTGAGAAGAGAATGAAGTGTCCACAGAAAGTATTTTACATCCCCAAAAAGGTACTTAATGTCTCTCTCTCAGCCTTAGTCCCTGCTAACAGAGACAAATGAAACTACAACTACCAACAAGATATGAAGGAACACATACACTCATTATTTGACTCAGTATATGCTTCAAACCCTAATTTTCCTACCAGCTGCAGATTTTGATTTACAAAGACCTTTATGTTACTATCTTGGTTTCCTTAGAAACCACCTTAGACTCATTCTCCATGTTTAAAAAAAACCAAAAAACTGAGGTTTTTTTGGAGCCTGGATGTGGTTTCTGAAGGTACTGGTGGCAGAGCAGTTTGGATGGACAGCCCTTACATCAGGTAATTTTTTATAGATCTTTTTCTAGATGGATTCATCTTAATGATGGTTCGAGCATGCTTTGCCATAAAGCTATCTCTATAATTGGGTTTTACCTAATCAGGCTGTTCATAGAAGAGATGAAGTTCAATTTGTTTGACAATGGCTGCAACATCGTGCATATTTATGTTGGTCCATTTGCCTCAGAGTAACTAATATATTTAGCAATTAATCTATTTTTGTTTATATCTTGATGAGTCTTTATAGTTTATTTTGGTGTTGTTGATTCTTTCCATTTAAAAAAAGGGATATTTGATATGACGGGGTTCAAGTATCAAGGCCTACAATGTTTGGCATATTTGTAAATAATCTGGAAAAAAAGAAAAGAAGTGACCAACTGTGCCTATACTAATAAACTGCAACATAAGACTCTGTGGAACTGCTGGTGTATTCATGATACTGAGACAATAAAATGACAGATGACATTCAGTGTCCAGAGACAAAAATGAAATCTCTGGAAATACTGTTCGAGTGAACGGCTGTGCACTCAGAAAAGATATTTGTCGGTTTCATTTTTCTGTTCTATAACAAGTTCAATTTGTTGCTGGGTGATATTTAACAAAGCAAAAGGTAGCATTTACAAGAAGTGGGATAGAAAATGTTATTACGGTCAAAATACTGTGCCTTACTTCGCAATTACCGCCCATCTTGGACCCATAGGCATACTGTTCCTGGAATGATAGAACCAGAAAAGATGTGGAGGGAGGTGATGGAGGTGAATGAAAGATGCAGAGAGATTACGTATTGCGGAGAAATATCCAGGGATCTTCAGTCTGGAAAATAAATGACTGAATGAGGTATGCTAGAAATCTCTAAATCACGAGCAATATAGAGAGAATGAGAATGATTAGAAATATTTATTTTAATTTGAGAAAGAACGGTACAAACTGAAATTATCAGACAGCAGAATCAAAGCAACATAAGGAAGTACCCCACACTGTGCACAGATAAGTTGCAGTGATAGCCAGCTGCGAAGTGTTAGAATTCTGATGCGAGACACTACAGATGCTGAATAAATAGGTGTTTAAAAAACCAGTAAGGCCAAGTCTTTTCAGGAAAATCGTTTAAGACTCTAAAAATACAAGACACCCACATCCACCTCAGGAAATACAGACTGCTCAAAGCTGGGAGGACACAGCGGAAATTATCTCTGTATGTGTTCCTTGTTTGTATATTTTCTTTAAGTGTCTCTATTGGTCGGCATCAAAGAAAGGATGTAGACTCTGCTGAATCTTTCATCTAAACAAAATGTCCAATCTGATGGTCATACTCTTACATTAATATTACACTCTGTTGTGTGTGACTTTAGGGCTATGTATTGTTCTTTCCTTCCCTTCTTTAAAAAGAAAACAATCTGTGTGAAATTCCATAACACACTGTTAAAGAGAATGGGCTAACTTCAATTTGTTTTGTCTTGCGTGTTTTTCTTTCTTACAACAAAGATTTTGGTTTTACTCTAAAATGACATTTTTCTCTATGATTACTATTCAGACAGATGCTAGTTTACTCTGGCAGGAAAAAAAAGGACACATTAATGTGTCATCTATTTTGTCTAAAACCTGCTAAATTAATTGAGAACTACCATCACTGAAGCAGAAAATAAGGTTGTATTTGAGTAATGAATGATGCCTGGCTAATGATACTAAACACCATTAAAGCAAGAGAGACACTTTTTTCTCAGCATAGGCTGATTGGGAGGGGGTTGGAGTTGGCAGGAGGATGCAAGACTAAGTGAGAAGAATATGTTATTTACCACAGAGAGCAAACACTAAAATTTGAGAAAGAAGTTAGAAAACAAGAGAGTCAAAGGGTAGAGGCAGAAAATAAAGAAGAACAAAACTAGGTGAAAATTGAGAATTTAACACAAATTTTTGGCATTATGAAAAACAGCATTATGCTAGCTATGTTTTCTGTCTCTCAATTTTCATGCATTTAGTATGTCCGTTGACCACAGTATCCTGGTCAAAATCCCAGGCTACAGACTGAGACAACACCTGAAAGTCAATGCTAAGCATTCTTATTTTTCCTTATCATTCACTGGATAGTGGGAAAATCTTGCATATAGTTCTAACTGAAAATTTTGTAATAAATGTAAAATAACAGAACTGACTTTTTAAAGTGTCTTGTTTACCTACAGTAGGTGCTTCAGTTGGACAAAATTATTCTTTGCTGTGATGAGATACAAACTTTTTCATCTGTCCTACGTGGTATGTCTGAGGTGACAAAAATGAAGTATTCTAGTTTGCTCAACTTCTGTACACCACCCTTTCAATTGTTAAACTTTTATGTCACTCATTTTAATGCTTTTCTGAATCTAAAAGGGTGATGAAAAGATCAACTGCATGTTTGACAAATTAGCTCCCTTTATGCCATTATTTTTCTTCTTTTTTTTTCCTGAAGAGTCTTATGTCTCTAAAAGCAGACTTGAATGGCCATATCCAGAATTAAGTGATCTAGAAGCTGATGTGAAATAAAGAATTTTCCTAATTAGTGTTAGAAAAATGACCTAAACTTTAAAAAGTAGTGTCTGCTACTGTATTCTTCCTGACCTCCTCCCCCCAGGGAGGCACTGAAAACTCTGTGGGCTTTGATCATGAAGGACCAATATTGTTTTCAGTACCTTGTACACATAACAAGTTAGCACAAGTTAGCAGATGTCTTTCATTTCAAACCTGATGCAGTCACAGCATGGAAATATTTGAGTACTTGCTCCCTCTTTGGCTTAAAATTAGGTGGTTACTTTTCAGTCTCATTGGTTAGCTTAGCTCTACAGAGACTGACAAGACTGCAAAATGCTACTTGGGTAATCGTAACCGAGCTGACCTTGCTCTCACTCCTGTGGAGCACTGCCTGTTCTGGAGGCAGAATGGTCCTTTGCACTGCAGCAGAGAGAGCCTCACAGGACTCCTTCCCTGTGATCTCTTGATTAACTTGTCTGCACTTTTGGGTGCAAGATGGAATGGGATAGGTAGACTGCAGATTTGTTAAGACAGCAGTTCATGACTTGTGTTGATTTGATTTAAATCCTGTTCACACTGATGGGCTAGGTAGCAGCAGCACTATTATGTTAAATTTATAACTCGTGTTATATTTGTGCATAGGACCTGACTAAATATACTAATTCTTCTTAGCTTCTGAGTGTTCTTGCTTTCAGTTAGCTAAATATTTTAAATATTGAAAACATCTAAAAAATGTAAATTACTGTTTTAATATTAGAGAGGTTTCTTCTCCCTTACATGGATTTTACCCTAGTTATTAATGAAACCACTGTAGAAATTACTTCTTTTATATATCTGTAAGAATAATGAGATTAAGACAACTACCACAACTTTGACTGACATAAAGTCTAAGTGCTTGACTCACACTTCATATAATTTTCCTCCCTTATCTATAGAACAGAAAAAGATGATACAAGTGCCTAATAACTAATATACTACTTTATAAACCTCCTAGAAAGCAAATAAAAGGAATGCACATTTGGCATTTTGCTGAAGCAAACAGCATCAAAATGATGTAAAGTTTGGGAACTATTAGGTCCATACATAAGAACTGATAGGAATATAACTACCCAAAAGAAGTGAAATATGGCTTGACATGTATAGCCTACCTTGACCTTCCAGGGTAAGGAATCTAATTATTTTTTCCTGTGGATGTTTTCACTTTAGGACAACCTTCCAGCTTTTTTCCTTTCCCTTGCTAGACAGTATCACAAAAATTGTAGGTATGCTTCTGTCTCATAATACCTTACTAACTTCATTCAGCACTAGAGAATGCGAAAGCATCCTTGTGTATTTCTCCCATTAGTTGTTCATATTTTATTGTGAACAGGACAGGAGGTGTTGAAAAACACTGTTGTGACACTGAGTTATCATTCAAAACAGAAGTGTATTATTGGCTTGGGAAAGCAGTCTTGGATGACAGGATGTCTGTTCTCTTTAGGTCCGAAATTAAGCTGTTATCCAAAAGTTAATAAAACCCACAAGAATTTCTGAAGCAGAATTGTTTATGCTTTGTAAAGTCCTTTGTATACCAAATGCTCATTAAGATAAAATGATAGCACCTGCAACTCACTGAACCTAATTTACATTTTTATTTCATATATTTCTTGTTTGCTTTCAGTTTTATACTAATTAAAATGTGGGCCAATATCCATGAGTATAGGCTAGAAGGGCAGTGATGCAGAGCAATGAGCTGGAGGCCACTGATGCATGGCATGAAGCTGGGGGCACCGATGTGAGACATAAGTAAGACAATTTTATGGAGTAGCCTAGAGAGGCTCCAGGGAGAAATGATATGCTAGAAAATGTTACTGAAGTCCTGTAGTCTGAAAATTACTAGAGGAAGACAGATGGATGGGATGACTGGTAAAGGACAGAAATCTGTAAAATGGCTGATTTGAGAGAACTGGTGGGCTGAGTGTATCAGGAAAAAAAAAACAAAACATGGAAGCCCAGTGGAACAAAAGGAAAGTGCTAGGAATCAGTGAAGTATGGAACAGGCAAGCTTTCCAAAAGCTTGATTAGCAGAGCAGAGTTATTTCTTTGACTGTGAGGGTCAGCCAAAGCAAACTTTGAAACTTTAACATCACTCATGGTAGCCAAGAGGTCGAAATAGACGTCCTGTGTCAGGTCAGAAATCAGAGACCATAGAGAAAGAGTTGCACGCTTATTTCCATAAGCAGCTGTAGTGTGCTCAGCCGTGGTTCTCCTGGTGGTGCAAGTGGCAGACCTCACTCTGTTGCACACAGGTGAAGGTGAAGCGGGTGGCCTCGGAAAGCGCTCGGTGGCTACAGACGGGGGCTCGTTGCCTGAGCAGATCTGTGCGTTGTGCGGCTGTGTCCTACTCTTTGGAGGTCATGGTGCTGCAGAGCACATCGTGCCAAGTATTCTTCTGCATTCAGCTCAGCGTCCATGCCAAGAAACTGAATAAATCAGCCTGTAAGGAGCTGCACGCTACTGCAGCTACTCTGCAGTGACTGCCTGAACTATTTCATTTGCATATAGCTTCACTTACGTGTAGTTCAGGTATGGCTACCTTGCACTGAAAGCTATTGCATATATTTACTTATAAAGGAATAATAGTGGCATTTTAGTAACATCCTGTATTTTTTTGTATTAGCCAAAACTGTATTCAGAACTCGGAAAACCGATAAGAGGTTAATATTCATTCCAGCATACTGGTACAGGCAGATTCTTAACTGAGTAACTGCACGAGTTTTTTCTATTATCCTACCAATTTTCCTGTGCTTGTCCCATTATTAGAGTTTATGCTTGAAATTAGATTGTTATGCCTTAGGAGGATGGTCCTCTGTATTTGTTAAGTATTTATCAGTTTCAAGGATGTTTCCCTGGTGCTAATTTTTAAAACCTGTAATGTCAGAAAATAATAATGGGAAAAACCCTCACAAAACCCAGACTAAACAATAGTGAAAATAATTTGGAACACATACTCTAAATTAGTATTTGTTTCTCATTTCCTGATTCTGTTCTCATAACCATATCTATTAAAATATTTTAGAAAATTTACTTAATGTCAAATTTTAAATTTTTACTTTGGATTATGGCATATATTAAAAATTTCTAGTTAGGCACATAACATTTCTAAAAGCCAAAGGTTCCCTGTCTGTAAAAGAATGAATGAAATTTAGTAAGGAGCTTACTATTTTTAATTATGTGTGACTTCTCTTTCCCTCTAATGTGCATGTTTTCTTTAATACTTGTATTTATGATATGTTGGGAAATAAACCAGACACTAGAGCTTTTCCTTGATTAACAGTGTTCTGGAAAGGGCTTTGAGAGAGGCTGAAATTGAATTAGGATCCAAACTTATAATTCAGTGCTATGATAATCTATAAAATAAGAAACACTATTAAATCAACAGGAAATGAAAAAGACTGCAGTTAGCCAAGCAACCATCACTCAGCACAGAAGCTAAGTGATCCTTGAACTGGATGAATCAATCCAGACTGCCAAGGTCAATGGTTGCCATACTCGAGGAAATATGAACACAGGTAGTAGGAGCCTTGCAATAAAATGAGCCATGCTGCCATCTTTTGTTAATAGCAGCTTTATCTGATTAAAGGGCTGAAGGCAGCCCTTGTATCAGCAAATTTGCACTAGCATTTGGAGCAAATTGACTGACAAGAGATGATCCAGGGAAGAGTTATGAAGTAGCAATGCTGCAGTACAGTCATACACTATTAAGCTGAGCAGAGGTACTGCAGAGAGTAGATTCTAGTATCTCCCTGGAGCTGAAAGAGTTTTACATAGCTGTGTTTAGTATAAAAGGGTTTTGTATGCTACTTTATTTTCAGATGAGTAAGGTACAAAGCTGAGAAACCAAAACATGAACTTGGACTTTTAAATACTTTTCCAGCAGCACCTGAATAGAAATATTCTTCTTTTCACTCTAGTGCATTATCTCTCATAACTTACAGCCTTTTTTGCCTTTCAGCCTCAATCAGTTCTGTCACTCTCACATCTATTTCACAAAATAGGATTTGCATAATGAACAATTTTGAAGAGATTCAAAACATAAATTAGGTTTTTCTGACACTGCAGTGAAAGAAATTTGAAAAGATTTGATCTTTGTGACTGTCAGAGTCAGCAGGGGTGAAAGTTAAGTTGTGTAGAAAGCATAGCAATCATACTTTTCATTAGCACCTGCATATTTTCTCATTGATCATTCTCAGTGCATCATGCAGATGGAAGACCAATCTCAAACATGACCCTTTATAATAATTCCCATACATAAGCATAATAATTCACTGCCTTTTCAGTTACAGTATAAGATATTAGCACTGATTTCACTCATTTCTGTAGTCACATAAACTTAGTTACTGAAACACCTAGTAGTGCTAATAAGCACTGACAGGAATTACATTAGTGCCTTTAGCCATTACGAGCTCTCCCTCTCCATTGAAATTCTGCATTCCAGCATGGTTACATGAAAGAGGATGGAAGAGAGACTGCTTTAAGAATAGTGATAAGAAATTGCAACAGTTGCTGTTATGCAGGGAAGCAGATGAAATGGAAATTGTTCCATCCTGAATGCCAGCATCTGCCATTGGTAAAAATAAAAGCACTTGCAGCACACTTCTGAGTGCTTTTTCAGAAGCACTCTCATATGTGAATGCGTGCATCTCTGAAGGCTAGGACAAGGAGGCAAGACTTGCAAGAGATGCCAGTGAGTTAGTGAAGATTGTAGTGTGGTTCTAAGAGAGAGAACTTTTGAACTTAATTCTGGATAAAAGGGGGTTGAAGTTTCTGAAGAAAAATTCCTGTCCTATTAGATTCCTTTTACAATTGGGGAACCGTTTCAGGTTCTCTACAAGTAAATATGAATGTGAAACAGATATATTGAATATTATTTTTCCCTTTGCAAAGATACAGCCTGCAAGGCTTAGGACTTCAGATAATAGGTGAAAAAGGGATATGTTAATCGAGGAACTTTACATTGATGTGCACTGATGAGCAAGTTCTCTTAACAAAACCAAGAGAATGTGAAACAGTAGTATTTTTTTCAAGGATTTATAGTGATCCTGAACATCATGAGATCTGTGGTCCAGAGAAGCTTGTATAACCTCTGAAATCCTTCATTATAAAGTAGGGTACCCTGCTTTATAAGCAGGGTAAACACCCCCATGGGGACTCAGTTACCAACACCAGCTGTAGGTAGTAGCCTTGCTGCAGTAAATTAGGTGATTTGCCTGTCCAATTGGTAGGCATAATGGGCAGCCTTTCAAGTGGAAACTCATGGCTGCATGTGCAAAAAAATGGGCAAACTTGATGGTTTTCTTCAGATTTATTTAAAGATTATTAGAAACATGTAAGCTTTAGATGCCATCAGAGATTTAACACTACCTGTTTAGCAATGACTGAGAGAATCTGGGAAACCACTTATCCCCAAAGAAAAATTTGTCACAAACAGATTTTTTTACCAGCCCTAAATAAGAAAAGGAGAAAATCTGTACTTCAACAAAAGTAAAACTACATCATAGTTAGAGCCAACTATAAATCTGTACCCTGGATCAGGCTGCCACAGGATAGAAGTTGGTCAGCCTGTCAGGTTGGTGGTGACTGTCAATGCTAGTGTACAGATGCTATGTGTCACCTGCATAAGCCAATTGACTGCAGTGAAGGCTTGCACAGAATGGGTTTTCAAAGTGCTTTAGTGCATGTTGAGATTAGGAGGCCTTGGTGAAAAAAGCTATGTCTCCTTACCCCTTACGGAAACAGAAAGGTGACTCCTAAGGTATCATTTTAGCTGCATTAATAGCTTTGACAGAGGGTGTTTTTATGTTGCTTGAACTGAAATCTTTCTAGCTGTTCACTGATTTCTGGGCAAAATAAGTTACTCTGTGTCCCTTTAACTACTCTGTCTCTTTATGTTTTAGGATCTTTCTCTAACCTATGGTCTTCAGTGAGGTACTTTTAAATATTTCTTCAGGCTAATACTGCTATAGCTGCTTTGGATCTACAGGACTTCTTAACAACATGCAGATGGTTCACAGAATGATTAACACATCTACGTTTCCTCTGTAGCTCAAGTAGCAGGCAGCAGCATTTACTGAGAATATTGGCTTTAAAGGTTGGGGGTGGCCTTTTTCTTGGGCCGTTTTCTTCGTAACAAGAATGCAAAAATGAGCAAAATCATCCTCCTCTCTTTACATTTATCATTGAATACATATTTGAAAGTGATGGCTTGCTTTATTATTGTCAGAGAATTGTCTTTAGTTTTTATCTGAAAATCTGTAGCTAAGCACCCATGTTTCTGCTGCAGTGAAAAGCTTCACATTTAATCCCTTTCACCACCAACATAAAGAGATGACCTTTCGAAGATTTTGTGGAACAAGTAGCTAACTAACTCAGTCAGTTCCCTTTATGTCTTTGGTAGTCCTGGAGTATTTTTCACCCCCTGTCAAGCCCCCGGTAGCCAGCAAACAGCACAAGTTCTAGAAATAGCTTTTCTATAATGAGCTACTTAAGAAAACATAATCTTAACCAATATGTTGCATAAAAGGGCAAAGAAAACTCAGCAAAAGTTAGAAAAGTGCTGAAATAACCCCAAAATGACCCCCAAAACAGGCTATGTACATCACACAGGGAATTTTGTTTAGGACTGTAGACACTAAACAAGATGTGGATAGGTAAACTGAAATAGATTTATCAAGAAATTACTTCTATTTTGCACAGTTCATATTTTTCTCTCACTAACAGCTTCAGAACTGAAATCTTCATTGTATATGCAACAAAGTGGTATATTTGTGATGCTAGTCAAGCTCTTATCCAGCCTTTCTGCCAGTCTCTTGAGTTTTTTGCACATCCTTAGTTCTTAAAAACAATGTGAAAGTGGAAGAAAAATATTTACATATTGAATTTATGGATTGTGCTTAAAATTGTGGTTTGTTCCAAATAGTCTTATCATAAAGTTCTCTGAAAACAATCAGCACTGAGAGATTTTAGGCACAATGATTGTAAATTTAATCAAAGAAGGAAATATAATGCTGGAAAAACAATTATGGGGAAGATAAAAGTCACTGTGACTTAGATTGAAAAGTGAAATCTGTAGGAAGTAGATGTTTCATGAAAAAGAAGACCCAGTTACCACTTTAAAATGTACAAATCTTCCCTGTCCCTGGAAAGAATTGAGCCAGCCTATGGACTATTTTCTGTTATTTAAATAAATGTCATATATATTGTATCCAAGTAAAAAGATTTTTCTGCAGGCAGAAGAAATTGCCTTTTCACCATGAAAGATGAATATGCTTGGTTATGGATGGGTCTGGTTAATTAATGTAGCTATACAGTCCAAAGCAGTAGTATTTTAAGTACTTTTTTAAGTCTGAAATTTGTAATACTACACAAAGTTGTTTTGAATGGAAATATCTTTACATCATTTTTAACAGCTGATGTTTAAGATAAAGTTATTAAAATGACATATAAGTGATAATTAATCATAACAGACCAACATAACACACAGGAGTTCTTTATGCTCTCCTGGAAGGTATATATGTTCATCATTGCTCTTTTCATTAATATAAACAGGAACAAAAATAGAAAGTTACACCAACAATTTTTTTGAACACAGGCCAAGAAAATTTAAAATTACCCGAGAGAAAACAAGGCTGAACACAAATAAAATAATTAAGCATGCTCATTACTGATGTAGGGCCCATAATTAACCTTATTTATATCTGACTTAAGGCTTGTAGTTAAGCATACTCATAGCTGGCTTTTATGCCAATGAAAATTGGATCAGGCTCTTAGAAAACATTAATGGTTCTGTCACATCAGGGTGCTTAATGGCTGGCTCCTAATTTAAAATTACCTGTTTTTTAAGAGAGGTAGAACTGTCTTCAGCCCTACTCACCTGCATGGATGAGGCTGTGAGAAAGCTCTCTGTGCATGGCTGAGTATTGCCGGGCTGGCACAGACCCACTGCAGGACAGCTCAGGCGCAGGAGCTGCCATTCTGACTTCTCTCTGCATCCTCCTTCCTGCCAGTCTCAAGGCTTTCTCATGCCCCTCCAGACAAAACCTGGAAAGCTGGAGTAAGTCACAGATTCAGGCATGAATCTGGCCCCAAAAATGAACCACTAAGACCAAAACTTTCTAAAGAAGCTGTCCAAGAGAGCTACATAGATAGCCTAATTCCTCAAAAGACTGAAACATTCAACCTTTGGGGTATTTGGCTGAATACCCAAACTGCTTGAAAATGGGCTATACCCTACTTAACTATCAATATTACCCACTGTCATCTCAGTTTTCCAAAGATTGTTTTGCAAGTATCTGGCACTCAGATGCCCTTAGCTATCACAGCAGTGAGTGTTCTGTAAACACAATTACAAAATAAGTTATCAATTGTATGTATGCCTATACCTCCTATATTCTCACTTCTTCTACTTTGACTCTATGTGATGTTTTATAATCACACTTTCACATTAATTTTCATAGCTATTTTAATGAATATAGAAAAAAACCCACTATAACTGTCACTACTTTTGTCCTATACATAGAATAATAGTTATTCATCTAGTAAAAAAGCGCTGCCATATTTTAAAAAACCCTCCTGAGTATATTTGTGCCAAATATTTATTTCTGAAAAATGCAAATGTGTCATCCATGCTGTTTAGTCTTGTAACTTTACAGCCTGTTTCAATTTGTATATATCCCCACTGATCACTCCTATTACATCTGCTTTAGTGAGCTAATATAATAAAAAATATTATCCAAGCTATTCATCTGGTCTTCTTTTCTTTGCTCCTTCCCTCTTCAGCAGGATTGATAGGTCTAACCAGTAAATTCAAATGTACATTTTATGGCTTATTGCTGTGAGAACAGGGATTCTATCAAAAACACTCCAAAGTGTTTAACATGTGTTTTGGAATTAAGATTGCAATCACTGAAGGAGTGTAAAAGGAGAACGGATTTATAAAATGTTAGAGGCCTAATTAGATGGAGGAGTATTGTGGAACTTCTTCTTTTCAGATGCATTAAGTATTAGGTGATTTTCCCTGATATTTGATAGAGTGACTTTTATATTGCATCTTTCGTGAAATGCCAAATCCTATTCTCCACGGCCACGCACAGAATCTTCAAATATTCTTGGGGGTAAGACATTCCTTGGTGTGAGAAATAAGTGTAAATTCTGCAGTGCAAGTGTTAACAGGTAGGATCACCCAGGATTACACTGGGGACGGCCTTTGCATCACCACACACCAAACTTGCCTTTCTGCTTTATATCCTCAGGGTAAATGTGAAATCCTGCTCTTTTTCCCCCTCCACCCTTTTCCAGGAGGATACTATGAAATCTCTGTATGAACAGTAGAGCAAAAATAGGCCTTATCTTAGAGGGAAGAAAAATGGTATTGACTTTGAAAATGGAGAGGAGCATAGTCCAGAGGAGCAAACAGCAGATTTGAGAAAATCACAAATGCTTTCTCCCCTAATGCATATACAGATACAAAGCAATCAAACAAAAATGAGATTGTGCAGCTAATAAAATCAATCAGGCCAGGCTGGCTAGAGCCATTTCCAGATGGCCGTGGAGAGTTCCTCATCACTTCCGAATGGTTATTGACGAATATGTACCAACACTTGATCTCTCTTGAGAAGCTATTTAATTTATCTCCAAATCATCTGTCTAACTCCCGGGTGGCTGTTTATCTTGTATCAGTATGTTTTTCCAATTGTTAAAGGATTCCTTCCTTGTTTGCCTGGATTTTCCTGTTTCCTCTTTCTTTGCAGATTGTTTATCTCCAATTTTCTCACTCTAGGGGAGCAGGTGCATAATTTGTTTGTCAATAATAAATAATGAACACATTTTATTACATGTTACTAATGTTTTCGTGTAGAATGGAAGTAAAAACCTTATAAAACTGCAAATTCACTGAATGTGTATAAATACAAGTGGTCACCTGGCATATATATTTCTATTTGTCTTTTTGGGTTTTTTTTGTACATCTGTATTTATATTTTCTCTTCCTTTAGTTCTAAGTAAATAGAATCTATCTATCTATCTATCTATCTATCTGTCTATCTATCTATCTATCCATCATCTATCTATCTAATGTGTGTGCATATATATATATATATATACATACATAATTCACTACATAAATAGCATATTGGGTATATTTGAACTTCTTCTGGGTAGAGACAAGACATATCTGGTTATTTCATAAAATCAAGGAATGGCTAAAACTTTTGCCTTTAACATCAGATGCCAGTCATTTGATATACTCTAACATTTTACTGTGTCCCTGACTCTAAGCCTGAAAAAAACTTTTAGTCCCCTTTTCATAGGTGCACTGAATACCTTCTGATTTCTTCCTTTTAAAGTCGGTCTTCAGTGACAGCTTGAACTTACCTATCTGTCTCTATTAAAAGTCTTATGGGATCAACTCCTGTTACTTTTGTTCACTTACTTTTATTCACTTACGATAGTGCCTTGCTTTCACCTATGATTTCCTTGAGGTAGTTGCACAGATTATACCGTAACCCTGTGGGTAAGTTGCAGTTCTCTTTCTGCTCAGGTCCTGTGACACAAACAGATTGGACAGGAGTATACGGGGGCTTCTTCAGGTCAGTCAGGGAACAGTACAGCAAAATTTAGAACAGAAGTGAGACTGATAAATTGTCAAACATAAGCAAAGATACAAGAAACTGTCCCATGGGGTTTAGCATGAAGGCCAGAATAGTGCAAAATACCAGCGTCATCAATTATGTGATTCTGTATTAGGGACAGGAGAATCCTTCTGAAAACATGCCAACCACTTTCTTTTGATGTCTTACTCTTTGACCTCCCAGTTGCTTTGTAGGTTAAAAACTTTTTTTCTGATTTATAATATATGTATGCACAGGATTTTTATCTCCATTTGTCCTTGTTTCAGCACTGTCCTTGCCTTTAATGTTAGTGCTTGACGTTCTCTTCTTGATGCACAAAGACAAATCAGTCTTCTCCCTTTTGTTGTACATTTTGGGCTGCTGGACAAACCTAGTCTCCTAGCGTGCCTTAGTGAGACAGGCCATACAGTCCCTTAATCATTCTTGTGTGTCTGTACCAATTCCAATCCGAATACTTCTTTTGTGGTAATGTCTCTGCACAGTGTTCACTGAACTCTTACTGGCTTTCTGCACAATAGGCTGAAGATTTCCTAGGCTTACTTGAAAACAGCTTGATGGCTGCATTTTAAACTTTCACTTTTCACAGGCACTGCATTGATGAATTATATACATAATGAGATCAAAACAAGGACCAATTTATTTTATTCAGTCATCACGGTCCACTATCTCCAGGCTCATTGCAGAAATCAACATTATTTTATTCTCACAGTGTGAGGCCTTGCATTCTGACTCTTTCTGTACTATTCTATTCTCCTATTCTATACCTTTCACCCCATTTTTATTTCAGCTTTAAGGTGATGCTTATGTTCTTTCTGTGCAGTCTATCCTCTGCTCATAATACCTCTTTGCTTCATTCTGTCAACAGATTTTGTTAGGACACATCTATATTTTGCAGGAAAAACTTCTCCCAACCCTGTGATTTCAGTAGTGTTTTTTCAGATTACTTTCGTACATATTTTGCCTCACCTCTGAATAGAAATTTGTTGCTTGTCAATAACCTGTCTGGCAGAAAATTGTTGCTCTACTGCAAGGAAATATTGTGTTGAAGGGCTGCCTTAATGGCACGCTACCGGCAATGATAACCCAAGTCTTCCATATCAGGTTTGGTTGGGAACTCCTTAAGACCAAGTTATATGGCAGGTGTTTGCTTCATCCAACATCTACCTTCCAAGTCATTTCTTACATGAGTCAGTACCAACACAGCAGCTTGGTCTGGCTGGTTTTCAAGCACCCCTCAAAAGGACAGCTCTCCCTGATATGCCAACAGCCATTCCCTCACATGACCTTAGCATTTAAACCAGCAGCTAGGGTTCATTTGTGTGGGTGGAGAAGGAAGATCTGATTCAGTCATTTCCTTGTCACATGGAGAGTTCTGGCTGGGATATTGCCTCTCCAGGTCTCGCATTTATCTGAGATCCTGCTTGTGTTTCTCCACATCAATGTTAGAGAGTGGAAAAAAGTTGTTTTGGATCACAGCTCTTTGATGATCTTAGGCAGACTTTCAACTGAAATAAAATCATTTTACTTTATGCGTCAGGAATAGTGTAAGAATAGCTGCACTCCTGTGCATGTGAGGAAGAAGGAAATGATAAACTGTCACATATACTATAATTTCTAACTAATGTTCAGTCTTTGTGGAGTCATAGAGAGTAGAAGTATATTTTGATTGGTTGTTCCAAGTCCAAACTCTGTAGGTCTCCAAGAGTTCTGGGCTGGGCAGAAGCCTGGATTGGTTGTGTTTGGATGTTGTCATGACTGATACCCAAAGAATGATATAACGAAGCTGCGATAAAGCATTTTTAAAGTAGAACAGTATGTCCAAATTCTGTTCTTCTGTTTTCTTTAGAGAAGGATTATATACAGTGAAAGATCTCTTGGGCAGGTGCAGGCACCTGCCTCCTCATGATATTTGATACAAAAAAGCTAATATCAGTAATTAATTTCCATCCATTTGGAATCTCTCTAAACCAGGGATGCTTGTGGCTGTAAGAAGAAGGTGTAACGGGGTTAGCTGCCTTTACAGGCATTAGTATTTGGAAAAAAAACCTCTTATTTCTGACATGCTCTATTTCTGTTTACGTCTTTATCATATTTTTTTTACCAACAAGAAATAAATAAGAAATTAATCTTAAAAATCAGTCCATATATTGGTGCAGTAACAGAAGTCAAACTAAGAGCTTAAATACGAACACCAGAGAGCCTGCTGCTTAACAAGGTGTGACAGCTAACCAAGTTTGTAAAAAGCAGCAGATATGCCATGAACGTAGCAGGAATCTGATAGTCTTTCATGAATTAAAGTATGGCTCCTCATCCAGTGTTTTTGAATGCCTACTTTAGAAATTCCTGTTTTCTGGTAAACTAAGTTAATGCTGAGCTAATTCACAGGTATCAGTACCTTTCCACTTCCTTCTATCAGATCATATTCACTGGTTAGAGACAAGAGGTGAATTACAATATCACTGGACATCATGCACAATAGCAGCCAGATCATGGCCACAAACTTCTACATTTGTTAAACACTGCATATCCAGCTGCAGGACTGAAAAGCATTTTCAGGCATGAATTGTTCTTTGCTCAAAATCCAACACATTACAGTTTCTTAGTAGTGGTTTGTTTTCGTGCTCTGACAGCACAAGATCTATTAATAATCTGTGTTCATACAGCCACTGGCAAACCGGGGAAGTAAGTGATGTTGTGGCACAGTAGAAACAAGAGCTTTTAATCACACCAGCAATGTTGTCTGGAGGGAAAAAGAGAAAGCCAGTACTAGATGTGCAGACAATGCAGAGAGAGACAGGAGCAAGCTCATGGAGAGGTTTTATAATCAACAAGTTCATTTTGCACTGGATTCTGAAATTAATGAGCAGCCACTGGAGTTGCCTGACAATGGGGGTGACATGACTTAGTGTCCAGGGATCACAGAGGTTATTCCGAGCCAGTAATATTGAATTGTTCATTGTTTTCTCCCACTGAACAGTACAATAATTCAAGTACTTAATCATAAAGAACAATCAAGTTCCTTCTCCCTGACTTCAACTTTTCTACCTTTCTTAGCTGGCTGATCATGCCTCAGATAATCAGACCCATCTCATCTCAGATGTATATACCTCATGGTTCCCCTCTCCCTCTGTGCCTGCCTTCTCCTTTGTACTATAGTTCTATCTTCTCCTTTATATTCCATAGCTGTTATTTGCTGACTTCTTTCCCAGTTTTCTTGCAGTGATGGCTTTGCTTACAGAAATAAAAGCAGGAAAACCTTATTTCTGCTGCCTCCTATGCTATTGCTGCCTTACACTGTTCTATCCTCATTCCTCTTTTGCACCTTGGGATGCTAATGCCTTTGTGACTCATTAGCTAGAGATGACCATCTGAAGCTCAAATATCAGGACATTACAGATCTGTCTAATCACATTTCTGCTCATGGTCTTGGGTCTTTTTCGGATTGCATTTCTGATCCATGTCCCTTGTCATGGCAGCACTATTGATTTGACTGAAATTCTGCCTTATGCAATCAAATCAGATTTCCTTGCAGGATTATAATGAGAGTTTTGGTCTCAACTTAGTCTGAGTTGTAACGTCAACAATAGAGTATGTAAAAATTACAGAATTTTACTTATCAGCTGATAGTGCTGCCTTGATTGCTAGGCTCTGATGTGTAAAAGCATTTAAAACAGAGTGTTGCAAAGCGAGATGGAAGTGGGTGATAGTAATGATGGAGAACAACTAAAAATATCTTGGAAGAAGCAACTCCAAATGTCACTTTTCCAAGTCTAATTATTTTTTACAATAACCAATCAAACACAGCGTATTGAGATATTGAAATAATTGTTTGTTTTCTTAAAGATGAAAGAAAAATGAGATGCTAAAAAAGTTTCAGAAGGCTTAGTAGCATACTAGACACCTGGATTTATCAAAAAAAACCAGAAGTGCATCTCTTTAGGGTTAAGAAAAAACCCCACTATTCTTGCCCCGCTGGGCATTAAAAATCATAAATCTTTGGCACAAGGAAGGTTTTTTAAAATTAAATTTTCTTTTCAACCTAGGGCTTTTTTGATTTATACTATCTAGCCCCAAGCAAGGGTGTTAATTATTTTTGATTTATTTCCTTCATTCCTGAAAAAGGTCTTTCAGCTTTTCTTTATTATTATTATTTCTGTTTTTCTTCTTCTTCTGTCGGCACATCTATGTCTTCTAGCTTTCATTTTTACTGCTAAGTTTTCACGTTTTCTTTTCCTCTTAGGTGAAATACTCTGGTGAAAGCCTTCAGGTCTTAAACAAAACTCAGCTTGCTTTCACAAATGTAGCAGCAGTAACAGTAGACATTTAATGATTTTTTTGTTTGTTTGCTTCAACAAAAACCCATTCACTGTATGTACAGAAACCTGTGGCCATAGCCAGTTGAGTACTTTTTGTGTATCAAACACTATAAGTGATTTTCTTTCCATGCAAAATTCAGTGGTGACATTTTTTAATTGGAACAAATGTAAAATGGAAAATTATGGTATTGCTGTACGCCATGGCAGGACCAAGAGAAGTTTTTTTCTTTGATGTAACTGACTATTTGGTTTCTATTATAATGCCTTAAATGCTGTAAGATGTGTTTTAACATAAAATATCAATTTAATATAGAAAAATTGATCAGAAAGGAAAATACAATTCCTTTCATATATTTCAGTGTTATAAAATAAATGCTGACAATAAAAACTATGTTTTTCCTAAAGAAGTTTGTTTGTTTTTGCTTGTTTTAAAATAAAAATATAATTTTAAAATCTAAAATTATTCAAATCTGTGCAATCACTGTATAGTTAATGATTAGAAAAATAATTTTTGAAGCAGAAGCCTGGTAGAGCATTGTTACACATTTTGATTCCCATTGCATATCAAAGACCTCAGTTAAGGCAAAACATCCATTGCCTTTGCTGAAAACAGCTGTAATCTAGAAAAAGGGTTATGCAGAAGATTCATCCACCTGCAGACCTAACATGGGAAAGTATCCAGTTACTGGTCTTCACAGGAAATCAGACAGCATTTTGCAGCACTGTAAGTGCCTTAAAAAGCAAAGCATTAAAAGAAGCAAAATTAAATGCAGGAGAACAGACTTCTGCAGGTTTTCAAAATTCCTGAAAGTAGATTGGAAAATTTTAGACAATTGATAGCAAAGTTCAAAAGCATTCTGTTGTTCTGTACGTCCTAACAGCCAAAGGTCCTAAAACCAGTACAGGGCAGCCTTTGCAAACAAAGTAGCAGTAAACTAACTTCCTCCATGAGATTGTCCAGGAGTGATTTCACTTGGTTTACCCTCAAAAGGGTAGGTGGGTAGAATGGGCAGTTTTTTCACTGTCTGCTCACTAAGCTTAAATTTTAAAACAGGGTTCTGATCTAGCACTTTCTACTGTACCTGAGATGATCTCAGTCTACTTGGTAACAATCAATCACTCAGTTTGCATCCAATTGTCTTCTACTTTTTGCATTTTTGGTGGTATTCATTTCTTTCCAAGATACCGTAACACTTACAAAACTTTCACCTGCTTCCTACAGGCAGGTTCAGCATCAGTAACTTTTTAAGCTCGATAACTAGAGGAGTAATAGAATGTTACAGCATAATTACTTGAATAGGTATGGGCAGGTTGTACCAAAGCTTCATGAATGAAATGAGGTCAGACTTGCATTCAGAACTCTGAATTACATATCTTCAGGTAGAAAGAAAAAAAAGGTAGAAAACAACTCTGCCAATTCATTTTTTTGCCATATAGTCATCTTTCCTTATATTCCCATTGGAAATCAAGCTAAGAATCTCTAGAGAGTCAAGAAAAATGTTTTTCATCCTCTTGCTCAAGATCAGAAATCGTTTGGCCTAGCGAGTGACATATTATCCAAATTACAATTAGCATAATGTATAAATGAATAGATCTTTCTCCCTTAATTGCTGCATTTTCTGAAAAGAAAAAAAAAATAAAATTGATATCTGCTTCAGGTGTTATACTGTCTCTTTGTCCTTTCAGAAGACATTTTGGTAGCCTAGAAGACTTTTTCCTCCTGAAGACGTAAATTTTACTAAATTGGAGTTTTGTGTGGTCTTCAGTGAAAAGTTACTTGAAACCTATTGAATACTTCAGGTATCAAAACAAAAGAATATATTTTGTCTCATCAAAAGGATAAAAAATAATTCTAGGGTAATTATTTTATTTTATTTTGAAGATATTCATCCTGCCTCCGTGAAACAAAGGAAGGAATGCAAAAATTCTATATTTTGCTCTTTCTTTTAAACTTTAGATATTACATGATTCTTGTCAATATTTATCTCATTTTGCTTAAAGCAGATTGAAAATCTAATTTCTTTGTCTGTATTTCTGGGTCTTTTGTTTTAACCTATAGCCATGAGAACTACTCAGCTATCAGGTTGTGGTAGCACATTTTCTTCTACTAATGTTATAATTAGCTCTGTAATTATTAGCCTGATTTTTGACCTATTTATTCTGTTTAAAATCTGCAAGGCAAAACCCTTCTGGCCATGGTTCTTACCAAGAGAAATTCTTCAGAAGCCAAAAGTTAATTGGGCTAAACTTTTTGGATGAAGAAAAGAAAGGGGAAAAAGAATAAAAAAATCAATGAGCTTTTACTGAAAAGTCTTATTTTTTTATTGTATTGTATTCTTTGACATTTGTATGAGAGTGTGAGGGCAGACTTCTAAATACTGAAAAATCCCAGCACCAGAAACGTGAAGCAGGCATGGTTTTGGAGACCATCTCCCCAGGTACTACACAGGGAGCTATGAGGATATTAGTAACATGGTACATTATAAAATAACATAAATGTTTAATTGAGAATAAATATCTATATGTAAAAGGAGCATAATATTTTCTCTGTAATAACAATGAATTCCAACAATGTTAAAGGCAGAATAACCTCTGAGGCTGCAAAAATTGGTAATCTTATGTATTGCTCCAAAAATCTTACAAGAATTCATCCTTGTTTTACACAAAAAAACCCCCCAATTTCTTTGAAAAAAAAAATTTGAATATTTCAAAACTGAGAATTCTTCATTCCTCAAATAACTTAATACTAACTTCAACTCAATATGTTTCTTTTAATTATTGATCAGCTAGCCTTTTACACTCAACTGGCATAATGCCTCTCACTGTCTGCTATGTCTACAAAATCCCAATTCTCCAAAAATCCATATATATTACCCGCTGGGCACTAATTTGATGTGGAATAGCAGTAGAAGATCTCTCTTAACAACTCCAAATCAATCCGTCAAATATTAATCACTGGAAAATTACTGACACCTCTTTTGTTTTTCTTTCTTTCACCTTCCAGACCCAGCCCTGTCTCTGTTCCCCCATGCAGCCCATCTGCTCATTCACTCTTCGGTGCAAAGTGGTTACAGTGCCCAGCAATACTAACCTGATTCCTCTGAACCATTTGACACGGCTCAGAGAGCTTACCAAAGAATTCAGCCTATGGCTGTGTGAACTCTTGAAGGAATCAGAAACTATACTATATAGATAAGCATTATATACAAGTACTTGTTGTCATGGTTACATAGATAGGCTCACTTCTGACTTTTCCCTGTTTCTTCTGAATAGGAAATAGAGATCCAGGGAGACTTTCAAGCCTCATTCAACAGACATTCGTGCAATTTTAAATGTGTGCGTGTCTGAGAAAAAGAAAAAGACAGAAAGAGTGGGTGGGCTGTAATCCACCTGCTTCATCTTTTAAAATATTTATAGATAGCACGGTGTAAGTCAACATAAATAAAAAGAGCCTGTACAGGTTGCACTGCATTTTTCAGAGCCAAAATACTGTTTTGCTGTCAGGGAAATCAAAATAGAGTAGTTAAACAAAGTATTTGAAAGAGAAAATAGACTTGAGAACCTGTCAATGCATTATTTCAGTAGACATTTTAAGTAACCAGATCTTTTTGAGAAATCCATGAGAAAAACTTGTGTATATGGCTCTAAGCAGAAAATAATAGAGGATAAAAAAAATATATATGTTGTTGTCCTTGACAAACATGTGCCCTGCACAAGCCCATAACTCAACATAACTATCGAGTGCTTTGGGCCTTAAGCTTAAGGTGTGTGATAGCAGTTTAAAAACACATAATGCAACTTCTGAGTGAGAAAATATACTCTAGTGATTGAGATGTGAAGCAGGTGTTTAATGCATGGTTATCTCCTTGCCAGACCACCAAGCTGTGATTAAATTGTTTGCTTGACTTCTTAGCTGCTGACATAAATATTTAAATGCTTTCACTGTTTACACGTTTGCAGGTTATTGACCTTTAGCCTCTATCCAGACCTGAGTGTCTGGGCCAAGAATATTTATAAAATCTGGTATCCAGTCATCAGGCAACTATGACTTACTATTTACAGGATGGATTCAGGCATTTCTCTTACAATAGACCAGTTATTGCATCCCCTCTCTTGACCAGATGTTCTCCGTCAGAGTCTTAGTAGGGACTCACTGGTTCACATACGTGCTACTTTTTTCTTAAGGACGAGCAGCTGAAGGTGGAGGTAGTAACTGAGAAACCTAGACCTGCTCCAGCAAAACGCCTCAGCACGCAATGAAACGTAAGTAAATAAGGAGTCCTCTTTAATCACAAAGGTCTCAATCAAAATTATCTGGTGACCTGTTGTATATTTTGACATATATAATATCTTCATGTTTTATCAAGTGTTATGGTACTACGCTCGCCTATTGTCTAGTGAAATTGTACTCCTTTTTTATGCTTTTCAATGAAACCAATATGTAAAATACTTTCTCTTATTAATATTAATATCATCTGAATTTGCTGATTTAATTTTGTCTCCAAGGAAACTGCCTGGGAATTTATCCCATGGTTTTAACATTTTAATTAATTAATTTTCTTGTCCCTTATTTGGGGCAAATGTTCATATATATTTTTCAATAGAAAAGTTTTTTCCCCAAATTTTGTATAAAGTTTCAGCTGCCTGGTTATCCCCTCATAACATTATTTCTTTGGGGGTTTTTTTGCTGTTCGTACTACTTTGATTTTTTTTTCACTCCTTTCTTAACCTTCTTGGTTTGTGATAAGTTAGCCAGTTCTTTCTGGTCTCATTCCTTTTAGCTCTGTGTAAGGTAGGTCTGCAAGTACTGAGGTAACTTCTGTTATTACAGAAAAGTCTGTTAAAAATACAAAACCAAGGGAAAACACCTGGAGTGTAAACCCCCAAAAGACAGCTGAACAGATTTTTTGAGAGTGAGGCAATGAGAAATCACTTAGCTATCCCTGCCAGCATAGATCAAGTAATCGCATTAAGTAATTTGAACACCACAGGTTCGCTGTGAGGGTGCTCTGGGTTAAAACATTAGTAGGAATGGGATTCTATCTGGTGAACTGAAGTGGGAGTATTTTGATTTTACTCACATCCTCCAGGCTTTGGGCAGCAGATTATTATGGGTATGACAGCTGAGAAAAAGTTGAACATTGGATAATAGAAGGTCACAGCGGTACAGGGAACTCCAGAGCCTGTGCTTTCAAACTCAACTTCTTTTTGTGAAATATGCCTTTTAGTTTGTTTTGAATGCTTATAGCGCCTTTTATGCACTGTCTGCAGGCTATTTTAAAATATATTATCATGACCTTGGTGACCCTCCAGATGATTATTCTGCTTTGGTTTGCACACTTTTTCCCTCTGTCTTTTTGAACTCTTCTCTTGCCTATTCTTTTATATTTTTTATCTATTTCCTGAAATACTTTTAGAATTTTATCAATAAAAGGTTTCCATCTGATGCCTCCTGCTTCACCATGCACTCAAGCAACTCTTCAATTGTAATCTGTTGCCTATAGTCTGGGAGATGGGAGTTATTCTAAAATTTGTTAGATATTTGTAATTGATTTTTTTTCTTCTACTGAAGAATATACTTTCTTCATAATGAAAAATAAAATACAGACTAATTCCTCAGCTAAACACATTCCAAAATTATCCTTATGTAATTTGTGGGATTTATCTTATTTTCTTGACTGGAACTAGAGTGACCAAAAAGGCCTGCAGAATCAGGAAGCAGAGTTGTTGTTTTTTTTTCATTCGAAAGAAAATGAGTCAGGAGGAAAATGTGGGAAAGTTGTCTTTGTTGCTCTTCAAGAACAATGTCCTGCTGGTAAAGCAGTGTGTTGGGTTGACCTTAGCTGGACCTCAGGTGCTCACCAAGCTGTTCTATCACCCCCCATCTCTGCTGGACAGATGGAAAAATAAGATGGAAAAGCGACTCGTAGGTTGAGGTAAGGCAGTTTACTACAGCAGAAGCAAAAGTTTGGATGCAAACACAAAACCAAATAGGTTTATTTTCTACTTCCCACCAGCAAGCAATGTTCAGCTTCTTTCCAGGAAGCAAGGCTACAGCACATGTAGATGTTGCTCTGGAAGGTAAAAATTGCAATTAACGGATGCCTCCACTTAGTTTTCATATCTGAGCTGATGTCACATGCTATGGGACACCCCTCTGGTCAGTTTGGGCCAGCTGGCCTGGCTGTGTCCCCTCCCAGGATCCCACCCACCGCCAGCCCCTTGATGGGGGAATGCTGAGAGACAGCACTGATGCTGTGTCAGCCCCCCACCCCAGCAGTGCCCAAACACTGGGGTGTTATCAACACCTTTCCAGGCGCCAATGCAAAGCACAGCACTGTGAGGGCTGCTGTGGGAAAATGAACTTCCTTGGTCCTTCATATACAGCGAATATTATAACCACAAAACACTAAAAGTAATAAACAAGGTTGTGTTTTTTTCTAGCATCCTTTTTATAGAGAAAGCTCAGTAGCTGTTTGGTTTTGAAAGCATTGGCAAGGCCAAATCCAGGAAAAGCTCTTTTCTATGAGACTCTGAATAAATGAGCAGTGTATGTTGTGTATAGCACTTAATAGTAATAAAAAATGAACATGCTGGTTTATAATGTGATGTCATGTCTTTGCTGTTGTTTGTGAAAACACAGATTTTTAACTTGAGGCTTTTATTTCAGTGGACACCTCAAACTTAGATTCTCAGTCAATATGTGGAATTGCCTTTTGGTTTCTTGCAAGTCTAGCCTGCCTGCTTATGTCCATACCTCTAGGATGTGTCAGTGCAGTGCTTCACTAAGAGACCTCTCCAAAGCACTGTAGTTTTTTAGCACCATGCTTCTCACACACTAATACAGACCGTTTCTGAGCAAGGTTAGGAAAAAGCAAAGAGGTATTTAAGAGAGCTCTCAGTACCCGCTCAGACTCAGCTCCCACACCCCTCTATTGAAATGCAGTTGGTGTAGGCATATCACTATGTTAAGTCCCCAACATTGAGTTCATTTGTGGATATCATTTTTACCAGAAAGCTGTTGACAAATTAGAGGAAAGGACAGTTGCATTAATTGAGGTTGCACGAATTGAGAGAAAGTAATTATTTATAGTAGTAAATGGTGCAATAATTATGAAAAATTGAATGAAATTAAGATAAAAAATATTTAAACAGAATATTAGAAAGTGTTCTCTGACAGTGAGATATATGAAGCTACAGTTTCTAAAGAGAGGTGGTGGGACTCTCATTGCCTGAAGGACTTGAAACTATACAGGAAGAGAAATGTTGAAAATCTTGGAAAGTGTCTGCGCCTGAACTGGAAGGAGAACTGAGTGACCTTTTCCTTCTTTAATTCTGTGAATATTAAAAATGGTACTGTTAAAAGACTTTAATATCCATGTCAAAATTATACCTACCTTTTCTGGTATTTTCAGGTATTTTCTTTCTTTTTTTTAATTCAGTATGGAAATGTCACTGAATACATTAACTGACACACTCTTTATCTCATTAAATTCCTTCTTCTCCTTGTTAATATTAAGTCTAGCTTATAGTGACCGTTAATTGATTTTTCTTTATCTTTCATAATTTTCCTTTCACATTAATTGCCAATAGCTCTTCCATCCCAGAACATTTTCAGTTTTGATGGTTATTTAATTTTCCATCTAATGAATATTGCTTTGAGAACTTCATTACTCTGCATAACACTCTTGAGGTAACAGGTCTGGTCAATAAGCTATATCACCAGGATTTAATTGTTTAGTTCTAGACCTGCACCTGATTCTCTCTAAAGTTTTTCAAAGTTTCTATTTATTCCTTTGTTTTGATTTGTTTCCCTCAGATCAAAATATTACCTATGTAGATCTTTGTATTCTGCAATATATATAATAAGAGAATCAATTTTTCTCAACTATATCTTTCATGCTTCTCAAAATTAAAATTTGCTTGTAGAAACAGCATTTCCAATGCAGACGGGAAAACAATACCTGCAGAACTGTTACTGCTTATCAGAGCCTTAATGAAACATCCAGCACAACAAATTTATTCGCATTAAACACTTTACTAGAAAGAGATCCATGTTATAAATACTCAGCTCAATCCTTTGGATCTGCAGGTACAGTTTTCCTGTTCTACATCACTCCATCTCACTTCTGGGCTTTTAAATGAGCAGTGAGCATCTCTCCTGGTTCTTCTGACGAGTCTGCCAAAGCACAGGCACTTTCAGCTCCTCCTCAGCCTCCGCAGGCTGGATTTTTTTATTCTAGGAGCTGTCTGAAGCAGTTGTCCTGTGCTTGTAAATTCAACCTCAGGTTTTCCATCATTTTTCATGGTTTCTATCCTTTAACAAGTTCAGTCGTTCTTTTTAGCTGAAAAAAAGGATTTCTATTTCTTCCTTCCACTGCTACAAACTGTATCCTGTCCAAAACTAAATTTTTCTACACACTTGTATTTAACTGACATACTCCATGCAACAGGCTAAACCCATCTTCGCAAAACATCAGTTTCCCCTTAGCCACCAGCCTGTGCCTGTTGCTGACTTACCTATTAGTGGCAGCATCCTCAGGGCTGTTCTGTCTTTAAAAGGTGTGTGAGACGTTAAAAAGAAGAGCTCTCCCATTTGCAGCATGACAGTCTTGTATTGCCAAGCATTGCTTTTTGAATATCTTCCTTGAGAAAGCAGCACTGGACACTTTGTCCTTTCTAAACACCTTTCTTTGTCTCTTGCCAGGGATACAGTTCAGTTTAGTCCTTTCTGTCTCAGACTCCCTCCCAGATTCCGACTTTTGCCACAAAATAGGCAGATTTATTTGGAAATTAATTCTGAAGTCATTGTCTTTTTAACACAAATGTCCTTTTTTGAATTAGTTTGGTTTCTTTTGTGTTGGCCATGGTGAGTCTTTCTTCATATTGTGCAGTCTTTGTGATAGCTCATGCTGGACTTCTAAGGACTTGTCCTGAGTCTTTCACGGCACCACTCCTACAGGCTTTTCCTTTTTTTAAAAAAAATCTGATTTCCTAATGAAGCATCTGTAACTCCTTCATTCCTCCTTTGTGCCACTTGATCATTATCATTAATGTTCCTCTGTGGTCATCTTTTTCCAAAATACCACTGAAAAAGAAATCAAATCACCTTTATACTTCATTTTCACAGGAAGCGCAGCACTTTCCAGACCATTAACACAGAAGTCCATTGTTAATTTCCTCTGCCTGATTTAACTGAAAACTACTAAAACATTAAGTTGCTTCAGAAGCAGATTCTTTCAGAAATATATTGCTTGTTTTTGGCACTCTGTTCATTGCAACTGCAGAATAAAGCAGAATTAAACCCCTTTTTCCAATTTTACTCAACATTCCCCTGCTGCTCAGAAAAAAACACGACTGGTCAGCCCTTTCTTCTTTATCCTCTCCTTAACTCCCCTGTGTGCTGGTTTTCCCTAATCTACATTCCCTTTCCTTGGGCCCTGTATTATTTAACACAGTTTGGATTGATGCGCTATGGATGAGAGGACACAGTTTTTCTGACATTATTGCCACACTGATAATGATGTAATGAATGATTTTCACCTTCTCAGATGAGCAGTTCATAAAAATACTTATGCTGCTACTTCAGATTGGTATCCAGTGTGACAGAAGACCAAAGAATCTCTTTGCAGGAATAAATATGGTCATGAATTTGTCTGGAGGTGCTCAAGTCAATGATAGAAGGAAGGTTCTGAAGTTAAGATATTTATTAGGCAAGTCCAGGAGTCCTAGGAAAGGAAAAAGGTGGTATTGTTTAAGAAATGTAACCAAACCCTGTGGATGGGAAGACTAAGTGAAGCCCATCCCATCCTATCAGTTAATGTCTACTGCACTTAGAATGAACCACAGAATCATAGAATGACTTGGGATGGAAGGGACCTTTAAAGGGCATGGAGTCCAGTCCCCCAAGGACCAGCTTGACCTTGAACACTTCCAGGAATGGGGCATCTACAGCCTCTCTGGGCTGCTTGTTCCAGTGTTTCACCAACACTTACAGAGTTGCAATTTTCTAATTGAATCTCATTCTTTCTATTTCTTTTAATCATTTTGGAAATGAAATTTATACTAATGCTTAAGCAGAAATAATTTGAGTTATAACATAATATTTCAGGTGTGATTTCTGCAAAATATTATTACCCAGACACAATTATATAGTCTCATTGATCTTGCAAGAAAATCCTTTCAGACTTTCTAGGGAATGAGAGTTTCGTATCTTGTGAAATCCTATCAAATTTCAGTTAACTGCATTGCATTGACAAATATATCTTTATGGTAAAGGGAAATATTTCTTAAGTTCACCTCATTTTTAACTTATTTTTCTGGAACAAACGTTTAACTCAACCCCTGTTTAGCCAACCATATAAAAATGTGTCTTGGCTGGGGACTTTTTATGTGCCTCATACAACATAATTTCTTATATGAGGTAAACATACATGATGCCTTTGGTGGCAGTACTCATTATACCTTTTATCGGATACACAGGATTAAACAAAGAAAGGAGGTCAGAGATTTTCTGGCTGCTTTTCATATCTTACATTAACTGCAATCATTTCCTAACAAATTAAGTAGAGGCAGATTCTAAAATCCTTCTAGACAGTTGCAGTAGGCATTGTCAAGCTGCAATCCAGAAAAAATGTATTGTGGTACTTAAAGCCATGCCACTGTTCCAGCTGACCAGTTTAACCTGAAATTCATGCTATAGCACAAAGCAAAGTAAAATATCTGCACTGACTCTGGAGTAAAAAGGAATTTGACTCCATCAGTTTGGGTTCACACATGATACATCCACTATCCTAGCCAAAAACTTTCTCAAGATTCTTTGAAACATAATGAAATCTAATTTGACAGAGTTTTATCCTTCTGAGGAGCTAAACATGATTTTTTTTTCTTTTTTCTTTGACTGCAATAAAAAAGAGACTTGCTATATATGCTACAAGGCATTTACCTTGTATGTAATCCAAAACCCATAAGGAATCAGTACAGGCAAAACTTTTCTCTTGTTCAGAAAGTAGTGATTTTGTTTTCAGGCTTTTGGATTCTGGAGGAAGTCATGTTTCAGAGACATACTCCTATAGTGCCCAGGAAAATAATCTGAGAATTCTCAGGGTATAGCAGGGATAAGGGGATAGTTATTTTTCAGTGAAAAGCTGAGAAAAGCACAGAGGAAAGGCTGAAAGAAGCAACAAGATCTGAAGCAGGCACCACTTGTCCAATTCTGTAGTGCAGTAAATAGTATGTTGCCCCTTCTGTCTTTCCTGCTCTTTGTTATGACATTCTACTTCCTAGAATAGCATTAGGTCATTTTTTTAAGACGTAGTAACATTTTCATCAGGCAGCTACATGATTCTTAGGTGAGCTAAGATATAGCATTACTTTCAACACAAAGAGGTAGATCTATTTTCCTCTGTTGAGGGGAAAAATAGTACAAAGTGCATTTGACATGGTGGGTGAGAAGTGTGAGTAGCAATGGCCACTTATAAAAAGTACAGTAAGAAATCCATATTACAAATGGTGCAAAAAATGAACAAGTATTGAAAAGAAGTACAGAATGAATACTGTTTCCCATAAATTTGCTGATTGTATATATTGACTATTCAGTATTGCTTTTTTATATTAAGCAGCAATTTGTTGTTGCTATTGTAGGATATCTGTTGTGTTTCATCCTGAACTAATTATTGGAAAAGTTTCAGCATGAGCGAAAAAAAGCCCACCATCTCTCTCTTTGGAACAGCACTACCAGCAGTCAGTCAGGTACACAAGAAACTAGGCTCAAATATATTGTTACCTAAGCTACCTATGGAAAAAATGACAGAAAAGGACATTTGTACACAACCACATTATAAATCTTTTGACTTACAAGCATCTGCTATTCTTGTTTGTGAGTGCTTTACCATGCATCTGGACCTTGACGTCTAGGTTTTTTATGGAATAACTTGAATTTTCATCTCTTAAAACCTTTGTTGTGCAGAACTACACAGGGTAACCCTTCTAAGTCTTAAAATGAAACCATTCTGACAGAAGAAATGCCTGGAGTTTTGGAAGCCAGAAATCATCAACCTAGAAAAGAGTCCTTTAAAATGTTCAGCATAGGAGAATGTTCTACTTAAAGTGTACTGCTGATAAAAGAACTCTCTCTCTCTAGAGATACAAAGCAGAAAAAAATGATGTTGTACATCAGAGAGATAAAAGATCACTGTGCTGAAAGTAATCATCAAACTATGACTTTTTAAAGCTTGAAACTGCATTTTTCTAAAGTTTCTACTGTTTCTTCATTTTTTCTATATATTTTCACAAAAGAATACAGTTTCTTTAGAAACTATCAAAAGTATCTGAAGAATATAAAAATAGAAGTTTTTAGGAGACACAAACTCCATCTGAAAGGTTTGTTCATTTACAGTAAATTCTCTAAACAATCAGTCCTTTAAACCAACAATATTTTCCACTTTCCCGAGATAAAAAGAGATTTGTTATGCTGACTGTACGAAAAGACAAGCTTAAAGACTGCAAAACAGTCTCTCAGGCATATAATTAATCTGAATGAAAATTCTAGTTTGTATCTTGATATAAATAAAATATACCATTAATTTGTTGTTCAAATTACTGAAAATGTCCCTGCCAGGAGCAGGCTGAATAAATCCAGGTTTGACTGACAGGGCATTAATGGCAAACACTCAGATATTTAAATCAAAGGCTTGTTATTCTTTGTAATACTCTTCCTGGATCCAGCTTACTTTCGCATTCAAGTCTTGACCAAGATTTTCCTTTTATTGGCCAACTTTATATTGATAGAAGGTATATAGCATAATCATATCTTTTTGGCTTAAATGATTTATATAATAGCATCTCTCAAGGAAGAACAACAGACAAAGATACTACTTCTAAATGATAACACTGCTAATTTTGGCAGTATTTAGTAAAATACTAACGCTCCCTCTGTAAAGAGAATTAGTGGTCAGCGTGGCTTTTCTTTCGCTGCAGAATCTGGTAGCAAAGATTTCAAGGAATTGGATAACTCTCATGGGTTACTACTGTTCCAGCAGGATATGCTCAAAAAGACTTTGCTGTGAAACATCTTCCTCCTCTCCCTGTGGCAGGCACTGATTGCAAGGAAACACACCTTACGCCTGTTTTCTGCTGAGTGGAACTTCTCAGGGCCACACAGCCCCCTGCAAGATTTCACACGGTAGCAGATTGCACTAGCAAAAACCCAGAGAAAACCTATCAGTATTGGCCCTGCTAGGTCCACATGGATAGAGGCTGGGTAGTCACATAGTCCATGCACAAGTTTCTTGGCCCAGAATGAATTCATCAGCAGCAAATCTTGTGGTCTTGGAATCTGAAACCCCTTAAAATAGTTTCCCCAAGTTTCACAACAAATCCTATTTTGTTTTCAATGGGGATGAATAATACAAACAGTGAAATCAGACTGTAAGGTACTCAATCTGAATTTACTGTAGAGTATAGAAATAATATAAACCACCGCTGCCTTGAGTAATATAGTGAGTGCCTTCTGCAAATTATGTTGCAGAAATAGAAGTTTCTGTGCTGAGGACTGAAGTATGAAAGTAGCAATAGAATTCTGAAGGTATATGATTTATTTTTCAAGACTTTATGATGGCATTATATCATACTTGTTATTTTTTGGCACAGACTGCATTGTGCTGCTGTACTGCTTTTCTGAGATTGAGTTGCATCCCTTTCTGTCTGTTTGGCTCAGCATCTTAGTAATATGAGTAATAAGTCCAAAAGATTTTCTGAAGAAACTGCATCTCTGTTCCCTATCTATACTTGGTAGAACACTTTACTTTTATTCCTTCTTTCTCACAAACTCATTCCAAGCACATCAGTGAAGCGTAGCAGCAGCACTTGAGTTTACAAGAAACCATTTACCTGGTAGGAGGGAACAAAATTCACATCCAAGATTTACCTCTCATCCCAGAATACTGAACTGGTTCTTAATACAAAATCAAACTAGGCATGTCCTTAGCATTGATGGTGTATTGACAAGAATCTTTTCATCTCTGCAACCAAGCCTGGAAAAACCCTCTAAAATAGTATGCAGGCATTGGATTTTCAGTACAATTAACTACTTTGAAAAATGCTGACTGCTAAGGCAATAAAGAGGACTCTCAATGTTAAATAGAGCTATTTAAATAACATGTTGGGAAATGTTAAATTTCAGCCCTCTTCCTATTTACAAATAATCAGTAACTAGATGCAAATTTTAAAGAGTTTGTCTTGCTGAGTATTTTAAGAGAACCTTTTTTACCCTACAGATTCTTTTGATCAAGAGCTGAGATCCTACAAAGAAAGATGTATCGTGGAACCATGGAGAAAGTAAGTAGCTGCTTGCTTGACTATCTTTTATAGCCAGTAGAGTCTAGAATTCATTATGTGTTTTGTGCAATTAGTCACACAATATTGGTTCTGTGCCTAAAAATTATGTAAATATATGTGAGGACTGCAGGAAAAGATCCTTGATACCTGTATACCCTAATGGCTAGGAGCAGTTCAGTGTTTCAGAGAGAGAGCAGAAGTGAATTGCACTGTACGCTTCTTAACCTTTCCTTATTTTCTTAATTTTAGTTTTTTTGCTTGTTTATTTTTCTCCCCAAGGAAAATATAGTGTATGTTGTTGCATGATGACTTGGGATGTAAAAACCTAATTCCCTTTCCATTCTAGGAAGAAAAATATATAAACTATCTTGTTTGAGCTGGCTGTTTACAAAATATACACTCCTCTTGCTCTTGCCACAATCACATAGAGTAATTGCATTTATACGAACACAGCACTAATTGCCAAGGATTTGCTCACTGGTCTTTGTCTCTCTTATCAGATTAATTGCCTGAATGCCAGGGTTCCTGCTGGAGTGTTTAGAGTGCTGCTGTGTCTATATGCTGAACATTGTTTCATCTGTTTCCCTAACACACAAACTGGAGCTGTTGCTGTCTTTAATATCATTCTGATTAGGTTACTTTTACCATTCATTCCCTTGATAGGCATGGCGGAGTGAATACTCCGATATACTACAGTACAGCATTCTGAATTATTTTTGGTTATGTGCCACTTGCCTTATTGTATTTTTCTGTATAAGTGGTAAGAGAGGTATTTTTCCAAACACAGTGCAACTTTCAGACCTTCCTACAATCTATTGCAGATAATCAACAGGTGGTAAGCTTGGGGAAAGCATAAGTTCTTGATGAAGGATTTTGACATCTGGTAAAAATCTTCTAAAACTGAAATTGTCTCTGAAGGAGATAGAATTTTAGAAAACAGGAGCCTGTATACTCAAAAGGAGCTTTAACTAGAACTGCAAATAAATGAAGGTAGACATGTATTCTTAGGTGTGCTCTGTAGCACCTCCTACTAGAACAAAACTCCAACTTCACAGGGCTTCACCTATCTCCACATTCCATGAGCATCATAAGAGTCTTTTCTCAGCCTGTATTAGTAATGATTATTTCAAGTGTAGCTAAAATAGGAAATGCTGGACATGATTTTCCTTCTTATAGGGAACATGATAGATCAGCACCAAGTTGTTTACATAACAGAAATTCAGTCATGAATTCTTTGGCTTTGAAACTATATTTTTATATCAGAGCATTCCCAAAAATTGAACAGTCTGGGTGAATTTTCAACATGTTTTCTGTGCTTCTCGCATTGGAGAGATTACCTGGAATTGAAGTCTATGGGTAGTTTCTGATAGGAGAAAATTATTTTTCTGATTAAGAAATAGAGTATGCCTGATACAACCCCTGTTACTGCCCAAGCAGGATGGTTGCTGCCCAACAGGATGTACCATATCCCGTTACCTAGAACACAGGAGGCGTTCAGCAGCAAGGAATCGTTAACTTGCATAGAGTGCCAGACCTCCCCTTCCTCAGTGCTCCATCCAGAATAAATACTTGGCATAAGTCTTTCTGTTAATATTGCTATTATATATCAGATAAATTGATACACATGCCATTCTAAATTTGGGCATTTTTATATATCTTAGCATGATTTAAAAAAATACTGGGTATCTACCTCCTCTTGACTTAATGACAATTTATGTTTGAAAACTTTGTAAAACTGGGCTTCTAAAACTTCACAAGGGTGCAGACTTCTGAAAGTCATTATCATGTTTTACCAAGTCAGTTCTTAAAAGTATTATCAATCATTTCTGTGAATGGCATTGTGGACATCTATGACAAATATTCCATCCCACAGTCTGAGACTCAGTCACACACTCACCAAGTATACTATGCTCCTGACATCTGTCTCTCTATGATATGGTCTCCACTGTTCTTACTAATTTTATGAGTTGTCTTAGAACATTTTCCTTTTTCCACACTGTCTTAGAAGAACAAACTTCCAAAGAAATGGCCATAGTGTCCCAGTGGTCACAACCCGCTAAAGCAAGAGGAACACTGCTGAGGATTACCCCTACTGAAGATGCTCCTCTTTGATTTAAAGTTGCATAAAGCTAGCAGTTCAGTAGCACCCTTGAGTCTTTGGCATAATCAAAAGTCTGAACATGGAAACCGCTTCTACTTTCATTCTTCATGAGCTGCTGTATTGTTGGTCATATCAAAATGTAAATGATTTTCTTTAATTTTGGGTAATAAGTATTTCATAATCATAATATGATACATATGCATTATACGTACTGAGTATCTTTCCCAAATGCATAACAAGTATTTAATGAATATTTGTTTTCTTCTCCATCATCACTGAAATAAATGACATTTTTACCTAGCTGCTGGGAAATTTCTTTGCTAGGATCCTTTTTGATCCATATTTTCCTTGAAAAACACCTTTATTTTCAGTCTGATAATGATAGATTTTTCCACATGTAGTATTTTCCTTTTCATACTCCTTGTTAATTTTCCATGATTTCAAACATCATGTGTATATTTATCGTTATTAGCTTTGCTATTGACTAAAAGCTTACCCTTTTTTTATCCTCCAGTTAATACCTACATTTTAAAATCAGACATCACCTTTCTTTATTATTTCAGTGTTACTTTTTTACTAATATTTAAATTATTTTTCTTAAGATTTGTTCTAGACAAATTTTTAGTGTTGCATTTTTTGCTAATTTTGCATTTTTCTATTAAAATTTTCTCCTCCCCTGACAAACATAAGTATTTGGGGGGTTTGTGTAGTAGGCATGTAGCAGTTTATAGTAATGCATTAGTTTAATCCTGTTCATAGAACAGACATAATCATCATCATGTGTCCCTGTAGAGGTGATAACCAGGTACTATTTAGTTTGGTGAGCAAAATATACTTATCTTAATGTCGTAAGGTTCTTGGTGTATGTTAAATCTCATTCTGCATTTCCTCCTCTTCTACTCATACTTTATCTATAAGCAGTAATATACACAGGCAGAAGCCAATCTTTTGGGCTTACAAGACCTAAATCTGTGAGTCAGTAAATCATGCTAGTTATTGATCTAACCAGGGGAAGCACCAGACGAAGAAATATTCCACACAGATTCAAAGCCAATGGCACCAACCTATCCATGATTTAAAAATTCAAAAAAAGGACCATTTTGGACAAGGAATGTCTCTTATGTCTTCCCTATACTATCTTAGTAATGGCATATAGCCACTGATTTTAATACTTCAGTCATTAATCCTCCAGGTTTCTGTAATTCTGATTGAGACAAATGTATACTGACAAATGAGCAATTCCAAGTCTTCTTATTTACTATTTATTCTCAGCAGTGGCATATAAATAGTTAATAAGTATCATTCTCTTGTCTTCCCTTAGTGCCTTGGCTAATTTTGTAATCAATATCTTGCTTTGGAGCTAATTGCCCAATTTGTATTCCTCTTTGTGCCCATCCAGCTTGTTAGTGCTCTGCAGAATGCTGTCCCACCACTACGCTTCCTTTTTTTATCACGTGAAGGCAGCTCAAACAACTGTGCTCTCCCCTCAACAAAGATTTCACAACTTTCCAAATTCCTACACCACTTATTAATCAGTGGTTCATTTCAACATTTTTACCATGTTTCTTTCTCTTTTGGACAATCCTGCTTAAAGGTTTTATGGAAAAATTGCACATCAACCTCAGAGTAATAGCATGTGTATAAAATACCATAAAAATGTTCTTCATATATGCTACCCCTTGTAGAAACATGACTCGTGCTCTGGTTAAAGAAAATGAATTGCAGATGCAGAGGAGAGAATAGATATTCAGTGTTTGTGTTAGTTAAGCTGAGGACAAATATGATTTCTAATTATTTTTTCCTAAAGTTGTTTAATGGTCTAACATTTATTCTTGTTCTGTTCACAAATATAGTGAAATTTGGGAGCAGGTTCTGTGTATCTGTCTTTCAGGGCTTCAATATAGAAAAGCCATATTTCAGAATTAGAAAAATCAAAAAATAAAGAGCAAGGTGGAAGAGAAACTCAAATAACTTAGAATGCTTTTTCTTTGCTCTGAAAGTGATGTCCCAGTCCAACTTTCACTACCTTGTGGTTGTATCATTTTCATGTATCATTTTCAAAGTTTTATATTCCAAGATTGTCGTGTTTTCTCTCATAAAGGACCACAAACAGGGCATTCAGGATAAAGCAATTCTGTTTACAAATAAATGTGAGTTTGTTTACAAAGATTTACTTTAGACTGAGTCAAAATGAGATAAAGTGTTGGAGCTGCTAGTTCATTTCTTATGAGCCATTACAATTAATAATTTCTGCTAAGCCCTGGAGTTAATAGAGAGATCTATAACATCAGATAGTATCTCATCAAATACCAATGTATTTATCTTTATCTCAGTGTAGTCTTTATGAAAACAGGAATACTGTCATTCCACAGGTGGCTGGATGTTTTACCTCATCAAAGAGGTACAGCAGACTATCTTCACGGTTCATTAATTTACAGCCTAGCATGTAACACCATCCAACAGCTCTCCAGTCCAAGAGCAGAGCCAGGCACTGCTGTACCCTCTTCTACGATGGAGTGCTAATCCTGCAGAGCCTCCTATTTGATTGATACTTTGAATGGCTTCTGTGGCCTCCTGTCAAATTAGGGTAGGTTATAGACCCAAAAATCGCCTTCCCTCTAAGGGTTAAACTATATAATGTAATTGAGGCTTATTCTAAAAAATCTGCTTGCCCTGAGGTCAGGCAGAGCACTGAGCTGCAATCATTAATAAGCCATTTTGTGTTTGCCTCTGTGATCAAAGAATTCTTGTCCAGAGCTCAGTAGCTTGTTTCCTTTGCATTTCAGCTTCAAATTTAGTTTCCAGAGAGAAGAGAGAATAAATCCTGACAATAACAATGGTGAATCTTTAATGGCACTCATTTAAGTCAATGTTTGATTTTTCAACTGTGCTACCTGAAATTCAATTTTTAGACCAAAAATGCATTTAAAAGCTTTGGGGCCTTTTGTAACAAACACCCTTTCACAAGTTATACTGATCTGCTATGTTCGATGGAAGACTATTTTATGTTATTTGTTCCATTAGTTCCTTTAATTTCCTTTATAATAGCTGAACCTTTACAGCAGTTAAAAAAATCTAATAGCAGCTTTGATCTTCAGATATCAGCTAGAGGGTACTCCACACTTAGATTTTAAATAATGTACTGTAGAAAGCTACCATCCAATGAAAAATCCTCAATTACTTTAAAAGCTACCCTTCACCATGCTTTTACATTTACAGGCCTTTCTCCTTTTTTTTTGAAATTTCAACCTCCATAATACCAAGGTGCTTTAAGCAATTATTTATGATAGCATTACCTCATACTAATTTTCTACTCAGTGCATAAACCAGAGTTGCATCTGCTTTTTTAGAACAGGGAACATGATCTAGCTGATACATGTTCCTCCTTTTCTCTGGCATAATCGATGGAAAGCTCTCCCCAGAGACAGCAGAGCCTTTGTCTCCTTGCACAGAATGCAGTGTTGATTTAACTATTGTTTTAAATACATTAAAACAATCAACCATAACAGCAACAAAACAACCCCAAAGCAGAACCCTGAATTATAAAATGTTACAAAACATTTATTTTTGCACCTTTAGGACCAAAAAGTCTGGCAGATGAAGCTCTGAGCTTCATGTGCTGTAAGAGTGAATGTACCTTGCTGTCTGTAACTAATACCGGCGCTATGCGATACGCGTGTTTGACCATGGATATGCATGCATGGCTTCATCCACACCTGCTCTGAGCATGACTGAACACAGACTGCTCCACACAACGCGCTGCATATAAGCAAAGATGCCTTTGCCCTCTAGACGGGAACTGGTTGGGAAACACGCATACACGTTTTTAGAGGAAATTTCAGTTTTGCAGGAAAAAAAAGTGATTTGCTTGCAAACAAATCAGAAGGATGTCTCTCTCAGGCTGCAAAGCCTGCCAGTTTCACCTGATCACATGTTATTAAAGATTGGAGGGGCTAAAATGGGCACCTACACATGATGCAAGTGCAGCCACGTGTTGTGCATAAAGTGCATGGGGAATTGGATTAGATTCAGAATGGGAGCCTCAATAACCTGCTCAGCACCAGTGAAATGCAAAGGAGCGGTCTAAATGATGACTAAATGAATGTTATTCCTTTGTGTTATGAAATTCCTTCTGTCATTCAGTATCTATACCTACTTACAAACAGAGAAATAGCTTTTGGATTAAATATGAAGTATATCAACGTCCTGGTATAGGAGATACAGATTTAAATTCCTGTCCTGCAGGATGAAAAATGAGGCTTGAGTATTGAAACCACCAAACTGTTGCATGGTTTCTCACTCTTTTGCTGAAACCTTTCTGCCTTGTATTAATAATTGATGAGGTTTGAAACTGTTTTGCCACAACCTTGCTATTAACAATGTAAACTCATCCAGTTCTTAATTCTTCTGTCCCTCAAAATATTTAATTTCTGGCATACGCTGCTGCACTGAGTCTCCCCCATCTGTGGTGACTGCTGAACCCCTTGACTGTCGGATACACGCACATGTAACTTGTGCAGTCCTCAAAGAACCACCTCCCTTTACATTTCAACTCTGCTACCAGTGTGCTAGGGTGTTTCTTATCTCGATTCCTGAGATCAGGGTACTTCTGAACCTGCCAGTCCTGCTGATCTCTGTTAGGCAATTAAGTTAGAGGCATGTCAGAGCTGAGAGATGCATTAAAAGGCATTTGCTGACATTACTTATCACATTCTTCCTGCTTCCAAGAAATGGGAGACAGATGATCTCAGCCAGATCTGAAGCTGCCCTTCTCCACTCAATTGCTTAGGTGGGATTCAGGTTCAGCTGAAAGGTGATTCAGGTGAATGGTTACAGGACTGTCACTCTTTTGTTTTAATTCTGAATTACATCGTTTTTAGCTTTCATGAAATAATAGGGTTTTTTTTTTTTTAATACTCAATATTAAAAAGCAGTCAGGCAGTTAAATAACAAGTTACAAGAAGAAAAATATTAACCCTAATTTTTTGCCAGCTATAACTATGAGGGCAAAGCTTGTTAAATCTGTGCTGCAAATCTTCAAAATATTTTAAGAAATTATTTCTAAGAACTAGATGAATGTAACTGTAACTGAAGCAAGAGACAGACGTAACTTTCATCTTATAATCGTAATTTACTGAACATAAGTTTATCCTTTAAGATTGTCTAGAAGAAAGAACTGGTGCAGACACAGTTGTCCATCTGTTTCCTGTCTTAAACTGAAGTATCTGTAAAGAAATAGCTTCATACTTTTAAATGTGAAATGGGCTGTAAAGCTTATATATCCTGAGCCAGGGAGGAGTAGAAATCAGATAACTTACTCTGTCTTCATGGAAATATTACAAAACTCCTAAGGATCTGCAAAATTCAAACTCACAATAAATCTATGAAACACGTAACAAGTATAAATTGCACCCAATAAGTCCTTCCCTCCGGTCATTACAGTACTTTCTGCAAATTGTTTCTCAAATCCTTAAACTGAAGAAAACAGAGATTTGTACAGTGAGATTTACGATGTGGTCGTGTGAGATTTGCAATTCCTTCATCAAGCCTTGTGGAACTGACAGTGCTCAACAGAGTTGTGGGATCTTTTCCCCTTCCCTTCAATTTCAACTAAACAGTAAACAAAATTACCAAAAGTAGATCGCTACAATAAATTTCAATTTCTTCTCAAGAGAATCCTGTTGCTTTATGTTTGGTATTGCCATCCACAGACCTAGATTTTCCTCTTCTCTGCTTCCTCTGAAACATGGTGAGTAATGGACGCCCAACACTGAAAAAAGTATGGGAAAAAACCCCCGTGTTTGCTCTTGTCACTATAATTGTTTACATTTCAGTGGTATTTTGGGGCCACCTTTGGGATAAAGGTCCCTTTTGCTAGTTTAGATTATATAGTAGAAAATAATCCTCACTTCAGAACATTTACAATCTTACTGGAAATGAATGACAAATGGAAGGTAGAGGGCAGATACGTGACTTGTGGGTGCTAGCTCTTGTAAGTCAAGGTAATTTAGGTACTTCCTATATGAAAGGGTGTGAATATTTTAGTATTGGTTCTATATGAAGGTTAGCAGTTGAGAGAAGAAACCTAGAAGACAGAAATCAAGTCCAGAGTAGTGGTGGATGGGGACGGATTGGCTTCCTTTTACAGTTAACCTGGTGCACTCCTGTTATGTAAACAGGACTTTTGTCACTGTTCCGCTCACATATGCACTGCCAGCCCTTGGAGCCCTCCTCCAGGAAGTGTCGAGGACAAGGGGACTGAGCATGAGCCTCAAGGTGGAGCAGGCAGTTGGCTCAGAACTATTTCATCTATTTACCTTTTATTATCGGTGTCTCCGTCAAGTATTCATATTACCAATTTGGGTGTCTTGGTAGCTGGTGTAGCAGCATGACACTAATTAATGTTAATTCGTGGGTTTTGTATCACACCCCTTGATTGACATGGTATTTTAGCAGTGCTCACCAGTGCTGCTATGAAGAATTCCATTGGGCTGATGATGTTCCATTTTTGTGCAATATGTGAATCATCTCTTGGTTTTAGCTGCACAATCCATTATAGTTCTTTCCTCATTTCTGCAAATTAGGCACAGTCTGAATTACCAAGTTTGTCACAGGGCTCTGATTCACATTAACCAAGAAAGCAGCTGGGTACTCAACTTTTTGCAAAATTTTCAATGTTCATATAAGTTTTAAAATAAATTATTGTGTTGCTGGACATTATGTTCTCCAGTATTTAATCTGATTTATTAGTACAGGAGTGTTGAAGGATTTGGTTCTATTTCTGACACTAGCACCTACTTTATTCTATACTTCATGGTTCGAGACTTCTGGCAAAATATGAGATTGGTCTCCACTCAATAATTCGTATACTGGCTGTGAGGCCTTTCACCGCCTGCAGCTTTTCTGTTCACCAATTTTGGAGGAACTCTGCCTGCAGAAGGCTCACTACTCCTTTCTGTAGAGGACCTGAACACACATCTCTCTGCTGGGGATATTTTGAGTTCTCTAATTCCTCTCCAGGTATGAAACTAACCACTCTGTTCAGCTTCATCTAGCGACTTCTGTGCTCAGCTAATAGTAATTAGCACTGTACGGAAAATCACACTATGAAACGCCAGTGTCCGTAAAGGAGACAGAGGAGTCCTGCAACTTTATTCGAATAAAGGGAGGGAGTCCACGGGGGCACATGCCCGCGGGGTTTTCTCTCTCTCGATGTTTGGGAGGGCGCAGCCTCCTTTTATCCAAAACTCCCAGTCGCAGGAACACTAGGAAGCTACAGCCTTCCCAAACTGCCTACCACGTATTACCCCCTTGAACCTGTCATTTTACCCCAGAGTTCAGAAACCCCGTCTTGTGCAGATGCACTTGTCTATTTCAGGAGTCAGGCTGTCTGGGCTCTTTAACAAATCTGCTGCTTGAAGTTAATAGAATCATTAAGACCCATACATTCACCCTTCGAATTGTTTGTAAAGACATTAGCACACATCTTCCCTATCAGCACAATAACTCTGACAACATTTTCATGCTCTTTTTAAATTGTTTCATTCAAGCTTAGGTAGACTTGCAAACTCTCCAAGTTCTTGTTTGCCCTTTAAAGCCTCTGAAAAAAAAAAAAAAAAAATAGAAAGGAAAGAAGGGAAAGAAGGGAAAGAAAGAAGAGAAAGAAAGAAGGGAAGGAAAGAAGAGAAAGAAAGAAGAGAAAGAAGAGAAGGAAAGAAGGGAAGGAAGAGAAGGAAAGAAGGAAAAAAGGGAGGATAAGGAAAAGAAGGGAGGAAAAGGAAAACGGAAAAAGGAAAAAGAAAAAGAGAAGAAAAGCAAGAAAGAAAACGAAAGGAAGAGAGAGAAAAAAAGAAAGAAAGAAGGGAAGAAGACCTAAAGTTTAATTTTTATTTGGAGTAGGACTCTTCAAATTTCAGCAATAGAATTCCATGGTTAACCTCCTCAGCCCTGAATTAACTGAAAATTGTTGAAACATCAAAGCTTCAAAGCCAGCCACCTATTGTTCGAAATAGCTCCCTGTCTTCCTTTTCTCTAGCACCTATTGCTAAATTGCCTTCCTTTTATTACCTTTTCAGCTGTTGTGAGGCTTTTAATGGCTTCATTCTTCAAGGTCTTTGCCTAATTTGCTGCAGTTCTGACTCAATTATCACTCAGAGCCAAGAGGTCTGTTTCTCAGAGTACACAAATTTTGGCTGGCGGATCTGCAGTCTGGGTCTCTGCCCAACCACCAAATCCCACTGCCTCTGGAGTCAGATGTGGATCAGAGGAATACCTCTAGATAAAGTCATTATATTGGTAGTCAGCACGTTTGCAAAGGATGGATTCCTATGACCAAATGTTACCTTTGCTACTGGAAGGACATTTAAGTAAATGTTAATCCTCGGTGTCTCCAGAGATCCTTTTGTTTTTTGGAATGAAGATCAAGCAACTGATCACACATAACAGAAAACCATTATGCATTTTGATTACTCAGAAAATATTGTCAGATGGCAAATTCTCTCCAGTGATTGTATATAACATACATGAAGGAAAACGGTGACTAATCATGGTATGGGACCTGGGTGGAGGGGAGAGACATACCAAGGCAGTACAGGTAAAAATCAGAAACAGGAATTTCAGGGTATTTGTGCCAGTCTGTTTTGTGGGACGTTTTGTGAGTTTAAATTACAGACTTAGCCTTTTCTCAAGATTGATTTGGATGACAGTTCCAATGTAGAATATATTTTCACCAGTTCCTATTGAAAGCCCAATTTCAGACTCATTTATGCTGAAATCTATTCAACTTAAGCTGGTGCTTTTGGAGGTCTTTATATTACTCTTGTTGTTTGCAATCAAGTCCACTATTCTAGTTCTGTTAAGGGAAAAAAGTTGCAGCAGCCACAATATAGGCAAACATAGGAAAAAAAACCCCGCAAACACACTAAATATATATAAAAAAAATATAATAGTACTTTGAATTCCAAATAGGGGAAATAAAAATGATTTGTATTAAAGGTTAAATATACCCTAAACTGTATTGTTACAAGTTTTATAGTAATGATGTCTCTATATCCTTGTGCAATACATCATCAATCCACAGCCAAATACTACTGACACTGTACATATTTTATTTTTACAGAAAAATATTTGGATACCACTTACCTCTGAGGCAGTTCTGGAAATTTTAAATATATTTCTTTCTTGGGAAAAAAGGAAAGAACATCAAAATGAATGATGAAACCTACAATATGAATTTTCAGCTGTTTTATGTAGACTGGGAGAAAGTGTAAAATTTCTTGTTCTATTTCACTCTATCCGGAGTTCTGATGATAGCAATCTGGGAAGGTTACATTTGCAGTACTACCTAACTGTAAGAATTATCTATTTGTTACCTAGGACAGTAAATAATCACAAACAATCTTTCTTCCTGGTATGAGGAGGAACTGCGACAATACAAGCTTAAAGTAACCCTGTGCAAATCTGTGGAACTAGTTCCAGCTGGACTGGCGAAACACAGCAGTTTAAAAATAACATTACTGAAGCAAGAGTTCATATTTAGTTGCAAATTTGCAGTACTTCCTTTTTATCCTGAACTAAAGGTATTTTGTTCCTCCTCCTGGTGAACCAAAACAACACTGGCTGAAAAGCTGATAAAAGGTTATCACAAGCTTGCATGCTACCCATCTTTATGAATCTCATGGCTAGTAAGGAAAACAATCATGATCAAGAGACCTCCCTACTAGATGCTGGAGAAGACTATGTATGGAAATCAGTGGTACAAAATTACTGTAAGTATTTTTTAAAACTGGATATAAACAGATAAGCAGTGCTTACTGCAAGCAACTACAAACTGAATCCATCAGGAGAGCAAGGCTCTCTGCTCTATAGTATACAACTATAACATCCCTTCAATCTTCTTGTGACCTAATCTTCTCAATTCTAGTATGTGCATTATGCTTTCATGATACTATCAGAGTATTGGGGAAATGCTGTCCTTGTGGGTATAATCTGGTTGAAAGGGTGGACCTAGACAATGGTCTTCTATGGCTAATTTGTAATACTTCCAACATTGTACTATTGTGTGTATATGATGACTGTCAGTTCATTAGACCTCAAATCCGCTTATAAATATTTGATATTAAGTTCTTTGTTAAAGAAACTTTAAGCCTTGTCTGGTCAAGTGATGTGTTTATTGTTTAAATTAAACCTTAATATTTTACTTGCTCTAATGTTTTATATGGCAGTAGAAATTTACAAGGGTTTAATAAGAATAGGCTAAGCTTGCTCTATTGTCATGAAAAGGTTTTCTTTCTTGTGCACTTTCTTTCTCTTATTCCAGTCCCTCTCACTGATTCTGAGATTTAGTGGCTCATGTGTTCTCTTAGACATAGTCATCTATATACTATGCTGCTGTGACTGTTTCATTATTCTGTTTCCTGACTTCATGCTCATGTCATCAATTCAGCAATTGGTTATGCAGTTTGTTAATAAGGGAAAAGTGCAATGACCATTCAGTCAAATTACAGAATATAGAAAAGGTCAAAGTACTAGGGTACATTATTCTAATTCATGGAATATTGTACGTAAGACGATATATTTTCCATTCCCTGATACTTCATTTCATAGAAAAATTAGTACAAGAACATAATATGGCATAAAATTAATCCGCACTGAGAACAAAGCCTGTAATTAAAATGCTAAATGGCATAACTTGAATCCTTTATTTTGACAATTACTGGAGTAAGAGTAGGGATTTCATCTTGTACCACATGAAATCATAATTTTACAGTTATCATTTGCAACAGGATGCTAAGTACATTTTAAATCTACAGCAAGATATAGGTGCCAAAATGCTGCTTAACCTCTCCTCCTCATAGATAACTCAGTACAAATCAAAATTCTGCTGAGTTTCGTCCAATCCTAGAAACATGTGGAAAAACTGCAAAGTTTTTCATCCAGGAGAAGACAGAGATAAAGAATACAGCCAGGATTTTGTAGGCTCACCATTTCTAAAATCGCCCGTGACAGTCAAGGTCACAAAGGCAGTCCTTGCTGGGCAGCTATGCAAATATTCACTGTAAAAACTGCTTTAAAACCACAAACCTCTTCCTGGAGCAGGATTTAAAATTTCATCTCCATTCTTATAGACAGCAGTCACAGAACAGGAGAATTCTGGTCATTTGTTCTGGTTTGGTCTGATAAATCTTCTGCTTTATGTTGTGCAAAATGGAAAAGCCTTGAAAAAAAGTTTTAGAAATACTTTTCCTCTTAGCTCAACCCTGGATGAGAGGGTACTTCCAGGAGGTGCCAGATAAAATCTTTCATGTAGAAGAGAAATTAATTCCATCTCTTATCTTTCAGCAACTATTTTAACTGCTACAGTTTCAGATAAAAATAAAAGAGGTAGATTTTAAATGAAATTATGTTCTCTTTTCTTTCAGTCCTCATTCTCCCTTTCCTGGGTATTTTCTTTTTGTCAGAAAATGCTTAGGTAGGTAATTCAAGAGCCTACACATCAATGAAGGCAAGAACATCAATCCAGAAGAGACAGAGTTTAAAATATATTTTCTGGTTTCCTGACGGATAGCATGTTACCTGTATTTTACTTATAATTGCAAAGCTTGTGAGACATTTAGTAACACTCTAAGGTTAATTTCGCTTGGTATATCTTTAAAGTCATATCTAAGTGTGGAACTTCTAATTGGCGTTTTTTTCCCCATAATTTTGCTCTAAATGTGAAGCCTGCGTGTCTACCTACTTCTTCCTTCCATTATCCAGAACAGTTATTATTTTTATCCATACAAATATTAGACTCTCATGATGGTCATATGAATTCACATATTTCTGAAGCCTGTAATTTCAGTTCTATTCTGCGTCACTAAATGGACTTACTGATATTGTGATGAATTGAGCTATTGTACTGTGTCTCAGTTCTTTCTTGCTATTAATTATACTCCATTCATTAATATGACAAATTGCAAAGTTCTCAGTTTTGTTATTCTTTTCTTCAGTATTCTGGAAAATCATTTTAGTTTTAATCGATGAAAATTAGAGCCTCATAGCAGAAAAAAAGTGAGAAGTTATAGTCAAATGACAGGCTGCATCAGGCCCAAATCCATACCTGATCTGTGCTCACAGTACTCCAAATCATGAATCAAGCTGCTTTTAGCCAGCTAAGGGCTTGTTTTGCATGCAGTTTTGTTTTACTTTCTCTGTCATAAGTAGAATAGGATTGCTTATGTGACCCATTAGTCTCTCTAAAATTCCATTTTACAGGCAAACAACAATTGCTTTGAGACTTTTAGCCACTTTTCACCTGTTTCAATAATTCCTTTTTGTCAGTTATTTGGGGAAATAAGTATGCTTTGGTAAAAATAATATACATTTGCCATTTATTTCATATGGCTTTGAGAAAAAATTTCAGAACACACTGTTTAATCTATATTTAAAATTATGCATTGAGAAGGAAAGAAGAGCATGCACTTCAACATATAGTAAAAGATTCATAATTTTGTCTCACACATATGTTACTTGAACAGCAGCTGCACCTGAAAACTTTCGCATTTTATTGCCAAATCCACTATTACAGACTTGAAAATCTGAAGGACATAATTCAGATGTACTTTGGAATTTATCAAAGGATACATATTTTCATTGAGACTTTTGGCTGTAGTTTTTTCAATAGGGGATTTAATAATGTTGAACTACAAAGGAGAAAAAGGTTATGAAGACCTTTACACAGAAAACAGATATAAATATAAGAAAAGACCACTATTTCAGTAGTGGGAGACATTTGAATAAGGACTTTCAACATTTCTATCAACATTTCCCTTCTGTCTTTTTTTGACTTCATGGTATTCTTTCAATCTGTCTTTGTGGTGTTTTGCAGATCTTTACATAATCCATTTTTGTCCTTTTTTTAAAGGAGAATAATTATGAATCATAACATAGTCACCTAAACAATTTGGAATGGAAGTTTGATATATATATATGCATAAAATGTAAGTATTATCCAAATATATTAATCAGAGGGCTGAAGGGGTGTAGAGGAAGGACATGATCTCCAATAAACCAGCAACATTTTAGAGCTGAAAATGTGGTTTCTCTTGCCTTTGCTGCTGTGAAGAAAAGGTTGATGATTCTCTGGAGATTCTGTGATAGCTCAAGACATGTCAATGACTCATCTGTAAATATCTATTCCCCTGAAGCTAGCAAGGAAAACTCCACAGAATGTGCTTGATAATATAAATCTCATCATGAAGCGATATACATCTTGTAATTGCCACTTCAGGGGTGAAGGCCAGATTTCCTGGCAGGTGTGAATTGGCATATCTCTGCTGAAATCACAGAACTGCTGTGTTACATCAGAGGCTGGACCTGTTTCCTGAGCTATTTTTGTCATGCCCTTAAAATCAATTCCTTGAAGGCTAGGATGGTGAAGAAAGGAAATAACTCTCTATTCTTGGGGCATTGCCTACCTCATAGATTCTCGCCCTAAGACATTTAGGTTTTATTCTGTTATGGATGATAAAATGTAAAAATCTATGTAATGTGAAAAAGGTAGAGCAAAGAAAAGAGAAAATACAAAAATTATACAAGACTTGAAATCACAGTTTAGTGAATTTTCCTCTTTAGTTTGGACTATTTCAAATAATCTGCAGGTATGTTAATATAAAATAAAATCTATGAAGCAAATGTTTGCTTCTCACTTTTTCTGTATTTCACAGTAGTCAGAATTAGACTCATAGGATTCCACACAAAGGAACACTGAGATATTGAAGACTGCTGAATGACCAGACTTTTCTGAATAATCAGCTATTTTTGTTTTGATATTCTGTGGATATGTGTTTATAGATTGCCTTTTTATATTTAATGGCACAAATGACATCATATTTTCTGTCATGTCTGAAAAAATCACAGCAACCCATTTAATTTTCCATATTTCCTGCCAAACTACTTAGTCCATCTCTCATCTAGATATCCTTTCTCTCCATTGTCAGTGATATGAACCATGATGCCTATTTACTACATCATATATACTCTAATAGCAGTCAGCTCATCCAGTTGCAATTACATTACTTCAGGATAAGACTTTGCTGTCACAGTCCTTTATACAAGACATATTCACATTGGAAATGGTCTGTTTATAACCAGTGAAAAATTAAATTTACTGTTAAGAACAGTGTACGTTGAGACCAGATTACTTTGTGAGTCAGTCAGAGCAAAGGACTGGAAACCTGTGGGAATAAACTATGCATGGGATTTTCAGCCTCATGGAGAGTGTATTTGCCCAGATGCTTACTTACCATAGCCCCCTCCACCCTCTAACCCTTCTGTGCCCCTTGAGGCTGCAGGGAAAAGTCAGGAATAAAAGTGTGAAGTTGGGCTTGAGAAAGTGGAGAGGAAAGGTGTTGATTTAATGGGTGTCTTCGTTTTTCACCACCCAAATCTATTTTAATTGCCAATAAATTAAATTAATTTTTACCCAAATTAGTCTATTTTGCCCATTGCACTAATTTATAACCAATTTCCCTTTCTTTATCTGAATAAATAAGTTTTCTATTCCTATTCACGTCCACCCCCCACACCATCCCATGAAAGAGGAATGTGAGAAGCTGGATGGGCATTTGGAACCTTAGCCAGGGCTGTTAGAAAGAAGCTAGTTTTGTGTATAACACACTTGATCTGTGCTGAGTTGTGCTATATACACTTGTGTTGACTTCTGTGCTCTTTTGCTTTCAGTATCTGTTGTAGGGATTTTTGGCGCATGCCTGCCAGGCATTGATTGCCACAGGCATAACTGAAGTTCCAGTTTCCTCACAGGTATCTTTGAGTTGCACAGACTTCTTCATAAAATCCTTTGAGATCTGCATATGAAACCCAGTATATCTGAGCTGAGTTATTAATATTTTTTTGCTGTATGAGCATAGATCACATTAGAAGACATCAGAAACTGACATGATGGTTGGTAATTTAATGTGGTATATTTTCTTCTTGATAGGCACATATATTTCCCATTAATGCTAATGGGAATTATGTGTGTGCAGCAGGAGAACACACCACTTTGCATGTAAATTTCACATTTTATTTTACAGAGGGTATATAACCCTATTATCAACAGTGCTGGCACAAAAATTTTTATCCCAGTTCAGTGGGTTATAATCAAACATTAAAATGATCTAGCTGAACCTAATTTTATTTTACCTTTCCAACTCTTTTGTAATGAAAGTACTTCAATCCAAAGCATTTTCTGTGTCATGTGTGTGAATAAATAACCCTTTTCTTGCAGTTAAGTTGTTTTTAAACTCAAGCTAATAAAACTACTTATTTCCATTTCAATCAGAATTACAAGTACAGTTTAAAGGCTTGCACAATTTATATTTGAAACATTTTTCAGGAAGAGAGACTGGTAAAAGATCACATCCTTGACTTTTGAAGGTATCTTCTAAAGCTGATAGAATATGCCAGCTTTTATGAATCCTGTATTTGATCCAGAAAATATGTAAGTTTTTTGCCATACAGTGATTTTTCTAGTAGAGAATATGCAAGTCTATGGCTGTACATTTTAAATAGCACAAAGTCTTGTGTGAAATCTTGTGACTCAACTTAGGGTGATGTTGACCATGATTCATAAATTGTGTTAGAATTAGCAATCTCTCCTATTTCTTCTCCCTTCATTATTTTTCTCTTATATGTATGAATTTCTTCTTCTTTCCCTCACTAACCTGTCCAGTCATAACATAAGCAGCTGCCTTTTCCCTGGCACATTCAAAGGGTGTCCCCCACATTCAGGAACATTCAATTTCAGGACTCTTTTCTGAAATTAATAGTAATAAAAAAAAGGTCGATGCACCTAAAAACATAAATGTACTTTTGTTAAATTTTTGGAAGAGAAAAAAATCCTGAAAAGGAAAAATATTTTTTCCAAATTCCCCATAGATAAAACTGGAAAATATGAATTCAGCTGAAGTGCTTTGTCTTGCTGAAAGTTCTTTTATTTGCTAATCAAATAAGAGTCATTGTAGAGGTAAGATGGGATACCATAGCAATCTGGACAATATGTAGACAAGATCCGAGATCCTTGCTACTTTATGAAAGTAAGAACTGATACTTTGGATTTCATGTATAGGTGGAAAAAAAATCTATAAAAGATAATTTAAAATCAATGGGACAAACATTTCACCCCCAAATCAGAAACCTGAAGTCAAAGAGACATTTACCATTGACTAGGAACAGATTAGGTTTTATTTGACACAGGTAGGTACTTTGTAAATTTTGATTTTCAATTATTTCTTCTGCTGTCTGAGCTCCTTTTTTTTTTTTTTTTGTGCAACTCGCCAATGCTGTTTTCTTTCCTCCTGCATTTTACTGGTTCTACTTCTGAGTGCTCGATCAGATCCTTGGAAATCAATGTGGCTGGAGTTATTCCAGAAGAGGAGCTGCTTTCTTGATAATATCAGTGCAAAATTACCATTCTTTAGGAAGAAGTCCTAAACTTTTCCTCTCCGTTGAATGTACGTGTGTAGTGAAGAGTCTTGATACACAGAGTACAGCAACACAGGTTTCTACTAATGTCGATAAGATTAAAAAAAGGAATAATGATCATCATGAGTATAACTGAATGTTAGCCAGATTTTCTTATTAAGTAATATTTAGGGTAATATGTAACCATTCAGCATGGCTAGAATTGCTGCAAGCCAAATCCTCTATCTCATTCTGGAGTAGAACCAAATCTGAACTTTCATGAGAGTAGAAAAGTAGCTCTGCAAACCTACTTATTCCCATGGCTTTATTTTGTTCTAGCTAACACATTTTGCAGCTGTGGTCTAGACCCACGGCTGGGATAAGAACTTCTAGACAGTAATTGATAAATGCAAAAAATCTGTGAACATAATTTTCTAGCACTGATTCAATTTGATAGAATCTGCCCATCTCTCTACTTGTTAAAAATAACCCTTTTCAGAACCTGTAAAATTGACAGGTTTTTCCAAAAGGACTAAGTGTCTACAATCTTGAGTATATTTTTAAAATGAAGCCTTAAATATTTTTCTGTGTGTCTCCTTGGATTTTTTGTGTACGCATTTTAATCTGATTCCTCAACACCATTCTGTTTAACTGAAGAGTTTCGGTCTAAAGGGCCATAGATCTCGTGTGGGTATTTAAATGGTCAAATAGCTGTTACCTCAGGAAACGGCATTTCTCTCCATATAGTGGGTGTGAGGATAATCAATATTAGCTCAGGTCAAGCTATCTGTTTTGAAATATTCCTATGTTGGAGACTGTTTCTTTTAGCTACTGGTGGATACCTCATGTTAAATCCTTGGGACTCATAAGGATTTGTGGTCTTTTTAATGTTAATTTTCTTAAAATTACAGGGAGCTCTTAGGCCTACTTCTTCTGTCAGATGAGCATTCATAGAGAAAATAATTTAAAATGACAACTCACGTGACAAGAGGCTCTGCTAAATCTCTCATGCTTTTAGCCTGTGAGTGCGTCTGAATATTCCAGTCCTTCTCCACAACAAACTTTTAAGCTGTTTGATATTTATCCAAAATACCCTTTTTTTTTTTTTCTTTTTAATAATAACATCTAAAATAGTCCTAGCACATCTACTGTGACACTAATACACCTCAGGGCCACCTTCTTACTGCACGATTTACCTACAGCATTCATTAATGTCTGAGAAAAACACACCCTGTCATGGCTTACTGCAACCTAACAGACTTAAATTGCATCCAGAAAGCTGACAGGCCACTGCATTATTAACTGAGCCACTGAGACCCTTTAAACTGCATTGTATATAAGTTTATAGTGCAGGGAGTATAGAATTTTAAGCTTGCACATTTTAATGTATTTAATTTGCCGCACTCGGCAGTTTGCTTTGTGAACTGTTAATCTTTTCAACCGATACAGCAAAATGTCACTGTATTCATTTGCAGAGTATAATAGGCTTATATCCTGAAACAATAAAGTTATAATAGCCTGCCCGCTGCCTGGAGAAGTTATACAAATTCAGCATGTACAAGATGTTGTGTGTCCTACTTACCCTCTAGTTTTTAAAACTCGTCTTCTCATATCAGTGCCTTGAAAACCAGTCGTGCACATTACTTTGGTGAGATAAAGCCAAGTAAGTGTCATGGATCAAGCTCTGCTGAACTCGAACTCTCTCTGGAATTGCTTTCAGTACTTTGATACTAATTTGTTCTTGCCATCTCCAGCCATTCCAACTGCAAGCTGAAGTCACAGACATTCAGGTTTGTTCTGCACCCTTAGTACCCGTACCAGTCTGGAACTGATGGGTGATTCCTTCACTTGTACCACTGGCAGGAACCAGCAGCCAGGTAATCACAGATCTTAGGAAAGAAAAACTGCTACTAAGCTATCTAACCTTCAGGAAAGAGGTTCTACATGCTTGCTCAGACTTTACTGATGTTCTTGTATTCGCTGTCCATTCTTTCTGCTGACCACTCCTGCCCAAATTGTCATGTCTCTTTTTCTACAAGTGTTATGATAAGGATTGTGGTACCACAGTGTTTCTACAGATATGAGATAACCCCTGCAACAGAGAATTGTGGGTGTGAGGATAAAGATGATAACAGTAATAAAGGGAATTCTGATGCTCTCAGCTGCCAGCATAGGGAGAGCTAACTTTTTCATTTTTTTAATGAGTTTTCTATATTTTTTTGAATGAAACTTATTGGAGAAGGAATGTATTGGTTATTTCTATTATGGGATATACATTCTGAGGAGTGGAAATGTGACATCTTCTCACAACAAATTTCTCTCGGGTGACTGAATGACACTGCATTTATTCTTAGGCAACCTTAGGTTCAGCTTGCAAAGTGCTTAGTTGACTTGCAGGACATATTACAAAGCTTGTCCTTTTAAAAAAGGATTATCTTTCTGTCTGAGGGGAAGGTTTGTGGGGATTCTTTGTCCGCAGCAGGAGTCTCATGGACGTTAGTTGAGCTTGCACACTTAGATGCTGTTAAATACGCTTTAGAAAGAAAGATCTGAAAACAAAAAAACCAAAATGCAATGGAGAAAACCCACTTGTCAAATGAAGTCTTTGTTGTCTGTATTATTTCTACTCATAGTGATTAATTAAAAGGCAGCCTGAAGCACAAGAAGGTCATGCATTTTGGTCCATAACCAAAAAAGTCTTTAGAGAAAACTCAATAAAGTGATCCCTGGCTGATTGTAGTAAAAAAAAATATTACATAAAGAGAAATAAGATTCTCTAAACCAAATACATTACTTTTGGAAAAAAAAAAAAAAAGAAAAGGGTGTTCTGGTGATAGAACATAGCTTTCTGGATATCCTGGACTTTAGCAGTTCTAAAGGGGAGAGTGGATCTTAAAAGACAAGTTGACAGGAAGGTAGTAAGAAAGCTACAAATCTGGTTTTTGTATCAAAGAAAACACTTTAAAATGAAACTGCACTTTTCAGTGAAACCCTATTTCTAGTGTGTCCATTGTCTGAAAGCATTAACAAAAGTAGGCAACATCTTAATGAAAACTATTTCTTTCAGCAAAAGAAAACTTAGCTTTTAAAACTGTGCCCTGGCTGCAAGGTTAATTTGACATAGAGAATTAAAAGAAAGATTAAAACTGGATTGTTGCATGAGGTTGTGATGAGTTTGTCTCTCTCTTTTTAATGAGGAAGTAAGGTGTATTACAGCAATGGTTTAAGAATTTTGCATCAGTAATAGCATTTATATTGTAGTGTTTTAGACTATTACTCCAGGTTACATTCTGGGGGGCTTTTTTGTTCTCTGTTTTAGTAGGTAAAAACCTCACAGATTCTTGCTGTGGCTGAAAAAAATGTACAATGATGAATGAAAGCATGGGTCTGATTCTTTAAACTGTGCTGATTATATAGTCTTTTAAGTGTCTTTATTTGCCTATGGAGTTTGGAGTTCTATGGCAAAGTGTGATGGATCTGAAGCATTCAATTAAGAATCTATTAACTGCCAGTGAATTAAATATTATCCGGCACAGGATTATACATGCTCCTTTTTGGCCTGGTGGACCATGGCACGCTGGGTAACAAAACTTCTCAAGCTACTAATTTTGATTCATGGGAACATGATTATATATCTTTAAGGTCTCAGACAGTGTAATCTTGGAAACACTTATTATTAGAAACTCATTGCTACATCTTGTATTTTTATGTCTGCTGTAAGTTCTTGATTTATTCCTTTGATATCATTTCAGATTCATCAATCAATGCTGGTTTTGAGGTCCTGATCATCTGAATGAATTTAGCAAACTACAAGACATGAAATTACTGTAAGTAAAATCTTTTCAAATTTTTACTGTGGTCGGGGTCAGGGAGAGTTCTTAAATAAAATATTTAAGAAACCTCTGAATATAACTCAATGAGAATGCAGGAAAATTACATTATTTCTTTGACTATTTTAGCATCAAAGGTAGCACTGGCAAGACAGATAATCATTAAAAGCTGAATTGCTGAAAGTGTCTCGATAGTGCACTTAAACACATTTCAGTCGAGTGAAATAATTTAAAATCTGAAGTGTGATCCAGAATCATATATGTCAATTATCATGTTGTCTGTGATATTAAAAATGTATGCATCTGGAGGCTAAATTACCTGAGATCTCTAAGAGTTAGAAACACTTCATCCTTTCCTTTTTTTTTTTAAAGTGAGATCATTTTAGATATTGCAAATAATCCTGTGAAAGAAGGGGAAGGTTCTTCCGTCTTTTGATGTTCTTGGAAGCCAGGATAACATGAGAGATTTGCAAAAACTAGCTTTAAAATATTGTTGTGCTTATGGAATTTGGTTACCTGCTGCTGACATTGCTTGACTGAATGTAATGTCCAAGTGGAACCAAGCCGTTTTCATGAACAACTATTTAAAAATATGACATCTGCTGCATTTGCATGTCTGCATTACTATCAAAGTCCTAACTTTTCTATCAAAATGACCAGCACAAAATTTTGTGTCATCTTCATTTTTCTTTAAAAGTGATGCATTTTTTTTTCTTTTCCTATAGCAAGTCACAGAAGAAAACCCGTTGAACCCAATGCTACTAAAGTTAATTTGCTCTTCACTTCTCTATTGTGTCAATTACTTAGCTCCATATCAATATTAGTAAGGGTGGGACTGATCACTACAAAGGGAAAAAAATTCATGATAACAAGGCACTCTTATTTTTCCCTTAAGTCATGACAAAAGCTGAAGTCAGAAGAGATGCTTTATCTACTTGCCTATAAGTGGGGGAAATAGGAAAACTCTTTCTTGGTCTTTTGGAAATCAAGATGCTGTTCACAGAATCATAAAATATCAGGAGTTTAAAGGGACCCACAGGGAACATGAAAATTCAGCTCCTGGCCCTGCACAAGACACCCCCAAGGATGACATGAGAGCATTGTCCAAATGCTTGAACACTGTCAGGCTGGTGCTGTGACCCCTTCCCTGGGGAGCCTGTTCCAGTGCCCAACCACCCTCTGAATGAAAAGCCTTTTTCTAACATCCAACCTAACCCTCCCCTGACACAGCTTCAGGCCATTCCCTCTGGTCCTGTCACTGGTCACCACAGAGGAGAGATCAGTCCTTGCCCCTCCTCTTCCTCTCACGAGGAAGTTGTAACTGCAATGAGTCTCCCCTCAGCCTCTTCTTCTCCAGGCTGAACAGACCAAGTGACCTCAGCTGGTCCTCATACGTCTTCCCCTCAAAGCCCTCCCCCATCTTTGTTGCCCTCCTTTGCATGCTCTCCAACAGCTTAATATCTTCCTTAAGTTGTGGTGCCCAAAACTACACATAGTTGGGGAGATTCTTGCAGAATGCACCTCGATCACAAAGCTTAGCTGTTTGGGAGGTAAATACACAAGCCTGAAGAAATAAATCTTGTCTTGTAGTAGTCCTCGAGAATATCCATCTAAGACTTTTTTTATTTTATTTATTTTTTTTTTTTTAAATGGGCAATTACCTATGGACCTTGGCCTTTAGTTATTTGCTGTAAGATTTTCCAAATGAGACATCAGGTAGTCAGACAGAACTCCAGGATATGTGGTTTGTCCAGTAAATTAGAAGATATTTTCTTATTGGAGAATCAGCATTTCTGGTGGCAAGCTGCCTGCTCAAAATTTTATTTGCCAGATTCTATTGTGAGGAAAATTAAAGTTTCATGGAGATATTTACAGATATTAATTAAAGATATTTCAGTATGTAATACCTGAAATTCGCTTTTCAGGAGTCCATTATGATAAATCATACAAATGATTCAAGGATTTGGTTTAATCAGATGTTTGTTCAAGTACAATATGAAAAAAGTAGAAGTACTATTAAATAGGACTGCTCTATTTCCAAAATTAAAGGAAAAGGCTTGTGAAACTCTAGCCTTTATTTCAGCCGAAGTCCAATACTTTTTATTCTGTTCTTTTATTCCAGTGTTTTGTTAACCAAGATTATTTCCTAAGAAAAAAACTGTAATGAAAAGCACTTTATGTATTACCCATCCTGTTAATAGAATTAACCAGGAACATTGCTTTCCATCTGCTTTTAAAAGTAGACTTTTTTAAAGGTATCAACACAAGTCAAAGGGTGAGGCCTTCCAACTCAAATATTCTGTGATTCTGTGGCTTCTTGATTTTTTTTTTTTTTTTAAAGAAGCATTTGGACTAGCCAGTCATCCTGGATACTCAGATTCCTGAGTCTTGTTTTGTGACTTACAGGATGCAATTGCTTCAGAGGTTTACTGAAAACCTATTGGTGGTCAGAGGATTGAATATCATTGGAAAATGACACCTGCTTTTTATGATCTCACTTGGATCTTGTTTTATTTTAGTTTGCATGAAAAGTCTCTTGACTGAATAAAACTATAACAATTGAGAAAATTTAGCGAGGTCTTAAACAGTTTGTTCATTTGCTTTAGTTCTTGTATTTTTAAGCAAAGTTTGGAAGGCCTGTCTTTTGTTGAAACTACATGGCACAGTAATTCGAATGGAAACTGTAGTCCATACCTCAACATGATTTGTAAATTTGCTTGTTAAAACAATTGTGATAGCTTACCTATACTGTAGTATTACTGTTGTGATTGCTTTTGCTTTTATTATTCCTCTGGAAAAGGATGTGCTGTCAGTGCTGAACAGTCAGACATGTTTCTGGCTCATTTTAAAACACTGTGGAAAATTTAATCATATAGTCCTCCTTGCAACTGTTGTGGAAATAGTTCAATCAGGGTTAAGAAAAGTTTTTGTTCAAGACCTTAAATGCTTCTCCATCCTTCTCAAAGTTTGAACTTCACCAGCATCTCTCCTGGGTCATAAATTTGTGTAAGGAGAGTTCATATGGAGAATATGTGCTGATTTTTACCTTATTACTGCAACTCTGTATGTTGTATTATTTATGTTTATCTCAGGTAAAGGTTAGCTGAGATAGGTGATGGTTATTTTATTTGAAATTTATATTCTAGGTGGACCAAAAGGCAAACTACTGCGTTAGGCTCTTTACAAATAGAAAGTCAATGACAGCTCCTGTCCTAAAGAATTTAAAATTTGCCTATGATTTGTGACAATTTAGAGAACTGCCTGTAAAATAGCAAAATGAAAGACCAATTAATAATGACAGCACTTTTCCAACAGAATGCAAAAGCAATTCAACAAAATCCTTCAGCAACTTTAACCATAAATACAGATTTTTGAGCTCCAGATTGTCAGAATATGCATGACTACAAAACATAAATCTCTGACCATGTTATTTCACTGTCCACTGAATTGCATGGCCCACAGCACTTGGTGAAAAACCTCTGTCCTACTGATCTGAACTTCTTTTGGAACAGACAAGGACTCTGACACTGTGCAGCTGAAGACAATTGCTGAATCCACAGAGAGCTCTCTTAAAATGCGTTCATCCTTCTCTTAGAACCAGCAGTCACTGTTATGATGACAGGTGACCTAAGAAACCTGAACTTCTGCCAGCACATTCTTGAGTCCCATTATAGCACCATATAGGTGTTTTTCACCTGATATAGGATCTTTGGTATGACCTTCTCTGAAATTTACTGACTTTATTGTAAGTGGTGTCTTTCTAATACTGGCAACACCTTCATACATTTTAATGAGCTACCCTGAAAATAATAGACTTTTGTCATCGTGTTCAAAATATCTCAACTCTGAAAGGGGTATTTTGCATCAGCATCAATTCTTAGACTCATATTCCCAGCATCTATTCCTTTACACCCTGGAGGAAAAAGACAGCTTGTTCTCATTTTAATGTGGCAAGGGATATTGTTTTGTTGAAGGTCTGTTTATCCACATCTTGCAAATTCTTTGTCTACTAAACTAACTTTTTTTTTTAAATTTTTTATTTTTATTGCATGCTGCAGCTATAGTCTACATTACTGTGCTTCTGCTTATGGCACTGTTTCAAGTAAGTCTGTAAAGCAAATGTAGCCTCATGATAGTCTGGTGAAGTGCTAGTACTTGCTTAGCAGTAGTTTCCCAGATTTCAGTGGGTTATTTCAAAGAACACAAACTTTAAAAAACCTACAAAACCCACAAAAACATTGGCCTCAGAAGTTGTTCCTGTACACTGATTGCTACCTCAATATTTGTTGTGTTATGAAAATGAGACATCTCATGCTCTGAAGAGTGGCAAGGAGCTGTATAACAAAGCTTGATTGGAGGAATGCCTTGTTTAATATTGTCTTTTGTTTTCTTTTATGAAAAATATAGTTTGTAACTAATAGTGTGTCATATTAAAGTATGGTAGGCATTAAACCATAAGCTATGAGATGTTTTTATTTTTCTTAGACAAGTTCTACTCAGGCAAGCAGGCCTAGAAAAACTCATCTTACCCTCCTACTGATCCACAGTAACACATTTTAAAAAACTGAACTTATCATGAATGGCAACAGCTACCCAAAGAAATCTTGAAAGACAGTAATTACTATTCTTTTTCAAGACAAGATCATTGGATGCATCAACTGATTTCCTTAAACGTTGTTAATGTAGCAACAGAATTATATATTTATTATATAATATATTTTAATATTATATTTATTTATATTTCACTACTTTATATTTATATGATTTATAATATGTTATAAATATTATATATTTTACTATATTAAGGGAGTATATATATAAAAATCTTATGTGTATGTACAATGGCCCTAATTTAGCTTAAACTCTTACCATTAATTAGAGTTAACCATGTAGTAAAGTACTCTCAATATCTTCAAGTAAACTATCCATATTCATGAAGGTAGGCATTTATTTAGATGGCCTACTGAACTGAGAAATTAATAATTTGTAGTTTTTGAGACCCCACTGAAAAACTGAGTTTAGTGGAGAATAAGCTCTTACTGAAAGAAACACTGAAACATCCTCTAGAACACTGCGGTAGGAATATGTTTTCTATTAAACTGCCTGGGACTTTTCCACAGATGAAAAGCTGAGTTTATATAATTCCATCCGGGAAAAAAATAATCCAATAAAGGAGCAAGCCCTCAGCTAGAAGATGCTAAAGTCAATAGCAATGGCATTTTTAGAAACTTTGCACATGCTGAAGACACACTTCTTTATAGGATTTTAATGCAACTCTCAATATTACCAGCATTAGACAAAGTGTCTGAGACAGCATTATCAGCACTAGAAAATGTCTCATATGCACATATATTGACATAACTGAATTTTTATGGGGTTTTTTCTGTCTTCTGTTTTGAAAATATTTCTCCATGCTTTCAATGACTTTCTCTGTAATATATGAGAAATATTATGCTTCAAAAAAAAAAAACAAACAAAAAACAAAACAAAACAAAACAAAAAAACGCAAAAGAACACCTGAGAAAAGCATTTGGAAATTTGTTCCAAATATTGTCATGTACATAAGTTTTGCTCCAGCAAGGAATGCAGTGTCTGATTTTTAGTTAATATAACTTTTTTTTCAGTGAGACACTCACAGGCAGTCTCAGTTACACAGCACTCAGATGTGCTAGGAAAATCACAACAGCTGCTTTAGTCTTTAGGGCAGTCAGCTGAACTAAAAATTCATGGGAGGAGATAGAAATGAGAAGGTCTCCTAAGGTGAAACTAGATGGCTGCTGCTTTTCCTGTTCTTCCTGCTGTGTTTTCCTGCTGTGCAGTCGTGGTGCAGAAGACAAGGCTTCATGACCCAGCCAGAAGCCCCTGTCCACTCAGGAACCCTGTGCTCAGGGTGCTCTCACAGCACAGTGACCCAAACTTTCGATTCCAGGCATCCAAAACAAATTAGAGATTTTAGTTTAAATTCTCTGCTGTATAAACTAATGCAGCAGCACCAGAGTCAGTAAGGCTTTGCCTGTTTACACCAGTGGAGAAATTATTCCTCTCTATAGAGAGATCTTGGAATTCAGCTATCATGGAAGACTGATTTCCTGTCAATAATAAATGTCCTCAGTATCCTACACAACTCTTCAGTTTATTGCCTCTGGACATTTTTTAATAGCTGCAAGTCTCAGGATGGAAGCAGATTTTTATGCTTTATTTTGAAGGGTAAGGATTGTTCAGAAAAGATACTTCCTGAGCTGCCCAGGGAAGAGACTATTAAAACACTAGCGTGGTTCAAGCTATCAGCCTAACTTGCGTAAGAAAAGAAACTTATTTCTTTATAACTTGTCTTTCATTTTCACATCCATTTGTTCAAAGACATCTGAAAGTCCCTGAGCACTGACCTGAATAAAATGAAGAAGGAGGCTAATAGAGTGTTCACCTGCAGTATTGTTTCCTCTCTTGTTATTAGATGGATATGACCCTGTCTTTGATCTTCCTACAGATGGTACAGCCAAGGGTGCCTAGAATAAAGAGTGTCACACTCCTCCTAGGAGGAAAAAGAGAAAGAGGAGCAGAGCGGGAATATGCACAAGCAGGAAAATGGCCACTCTGGTAATTACAAGTGACAAAGATAAATGAGTAAGAATGTGTGAACATGTTCCTCAGTGGGTCCTTAAATAGGTAGAAAATGTAAAAATGCAGCATGGGAGTTGATGAAAGCAAGGTGAAATGATACTGAAATAAAACCAGGACTTTCTTTTTGATTCAGTGACCCTGTAAGGGAAGTGATTAAAGAAATGAAATATTTTTAGGCTTTTTCAATATAACTGTGGTTCTTTATGTACTAGCACACTGTTTATTTTTCAAGGGTATAGCTCCTTATTTCTGACTACTTGTCAAACACTGAGCTTGTGTCTATTGTCAAATAACAGTGAAATGGTTGCTGTTTATAGACACACATAACAAGGAATAAGGTATGGGGCTCTGATGTGTAAGGAAGAGCTTCACCAGGAAGGACAAGCTACTTATTTGATTGAATAAATATGTTATCTTCTTTCATGTGTTTGTCTCAGTGTCTCGTTTGTTCATTCCTCGGGTATTTAGCTTTAGGACTATGCAATCAAGAATTTGAATGAAGGAAGCAATATTGTCTTGTCTCCTTGACATTAGAGAGAAGAAATGTTGCTATGGATCCTTTCCCCCCACCCCCCTAAAGATTTTTAAACTAAAATTACTGGTCAAATCTGTATCACAAAACATGCATGGCTGCTTTGGGTCATGGATGACTTCATATCATGTTGGTACTACAGACTCATCACATCTATATCTAAGCATAGGTTTTTCTGAATCTGATTGGAAAAAACTCCAAAGGAAAAGAGAAAAAAAATACAATTTTTGTAGATGTGATTCAAGAGACAATACAGCTGTAGCTGTAGCTTCCACTATTACTGTGTATAAGCACTGAAGAGGTTCATCAGCACTTTAAGCTGACAGCCACAGGACTCTCTATCTATCACACGGCTCACACAGCCATAGCTGCAGCAGTATTTCTCTTCCCGCATACTTGTGATGCCAGGTTATAATTGACACTGGAAGAAGAAGAAAGTGCTAAAGGTTTCATATCTTGTCTTCAATATCTTTCTAAAATACATTGTTAAGAATCAGAATCAAATACTGGATGCAAGTACTGTCCTTAACTCTGCTACTGGCTTAGTTTGTGACATTGGTTGCATCACTTAAACTCTATGTATATGGTTCAAATATCCTTTACTGTCTCTGTTTCAAGAACAAAAGATTAATATTTCTACACACACATACAAATACACAGAAGCTTTGTGATGTTCAAAGTTTTTTTTGAGGTTTTCAGGTAAAAATCACTTGCTGCAAAATTCAGGAAAGCATTTCCACACATCTTCAACTGAACATACTTAGGCTGGCATTTGCTTTGGCATCATTTATGATTTACAGAATTTCTTTATTGTTTTTAAGGTAAATATATCAAAATCATATGGACCCATACAAGACCTCTGGTGGTGAGTGTGATTAAAAACTGAAATATGAGCCTATTCACTCATACCATCTGTTTTGTTAACCCTCCAGAAGGAGAAACAGTTCTACATAGTGATTAAAGTGTATGACAGATAATTTTATCTGCACATTTCCTGATTGATTAAAAAGTAGGGAAATATATAATCAAGTAGTTAGGAAGTATATTTAATTCTAAAAATAAACTGTCAGGAATATCAGAATGATTTTGAAACAGCAGAAGTTTTTGAAACCTGAAATGTCTAGATTATCCCCCAGCATGTTGATTCTTCCGCTTGGAGAACATTATGGTATATATCATGAACGTGCACCTCCCATAAGAGAATCTTAAAAGCCTATCTTCCATATGGCAGGTACTAAGAGGGAAAATGTCAGTGCTTTTTCTTTAAGCAACAAATAATTATGGCACTAAATGAAACAAAGGTAACTTAGCAACAAGGTACTCATTTTCTCATCTAGCATTTTCTAAAGAATTCTTACTGAGGCCAACCCATGAGCCTTGTGCTGTTTATCTACTTTACTGCATTTGAAGAATTCCACTTCTTTTTAGTGATGCTGTCTGTGAAAAACCAACAGAATATGAGCAGTGATTATAAACTAGAAGTGTAAAGGGAAGACCTTGAAATAGTGTTAACTCCAGTATTTCAGTACTCTATAGATATAACTTCTCTAAAGTTGGATGAATCACTTGTAGCAAGTAAGCTTTTTTCACTAAATATAGTCCTCCACATGTTTATGAAGTGTCACTGAACAGACTGCCTTTGAAATTAATGTGCACATTTTAAAGTGTTTGAGAAAGGCTTTATCCAAAGACTAAAGAATGTATGGAAACACTCCTACTGACTTCTCTTGACAGAGGCCAAATACAGTGTGCAAACCTATTTTATTTGATGGATTGTTCACTAGCTGTTTACTGCAAGTATTTTTTAGGAATATAATTAATGCCATTTGGTGTGGGTTTACAGCAAGTAAGTCCTGTCAAACCACCCTTTTACAAATTTTCCTGAAAAAGACTATATCGTTGAGTTATTGCTGAGGCATTTAGCATGTACGAATGAGGCATTAATGTACAAATGTATAATTTTAATGTATTTAATATCTGACAAAAAGATTAATGCTGTAAGATATCAATGAGAAATATGTACCTAAATCAAAACTTAATTAACATGCTGATGAAAAAATAACCCATAAATGGGAAATTGTTATTAGAGGGGTTTTGCTTAGGGAGTTATGGCACGCTTTTGGTATTGAATCAAAAGTTATTCAGTACTTTTCTCAACAGCTTCATGTTAAATGATAGAGAGATAGATAGATAGAGAGATAGAGAGATAGATAGATAGATAGATAGATAGAATGAATTAGTAGAATTTATGTAGGACATAAAGCATGACAGTGAGTTTAAAAAATGAATATTGGTCTCTCCTAAGATGACAAGGCAGTTTAAATAGACATTTTAAATAATATAGACAAAATTTTGCATAAAGAAAAAAAAAACAAACAAAACACAGAATAAGAACTAGATCTACAGAATGGGAAATAAGTTTACTGAAAAGAACTGTGAGTCAGTGGTCAGCGGATGTGAAGACAAGTAGGGAAGGCGAGCAGTTTGCCTGTGTGTTCTGTGTTGCTGGAATCAAGCTATATTGCTCCATGCAGACCTGGGGTTTACTTGTTAAAGTGAAGAAGGTAAATAGCCGAGCCACAAATATTGTCTAGGTACTGCACAAAAATGGCTTGCTATGCAATACTTCAGGAGTGGCACCTGTTTAGAACAGCAGAAGTAAGATTGAAAGGCGACCTGCATGAAGTGTGTTAGCAGTGCCATTGGATATCGGCTTATTTTCATTAGAGGTGAGTCATAGGAAGAACCAGTGACAGGAAACTGAAGGAAGATAAATTCAAACAATAACTTGGCCACCTTTTATTATATTTTACTTTTATTTTCCACAATGCAAATTATGAGCCAGTGGAACAAAGCCACCAATGAAAACAACAAGTACACCAGGATAAGTACTGGCCAAACCCATCTGTTGTCTGTGGCAGGAAGGAAAAAAAGCAAAAGATATGGTTTAATTAGGCAGTGGCTTCATTAACTTAACTCAGCTGGGATCTATATCAGCAACAAATCACAGAGTAAACTCATGAGCCTATTTTGAGTTGTTTCTGCTTGTCAAAGCCTCTGTATGTGTTTGATCGTCAAGGCAGTGCTGATGCCAAACTGAACTTCTGCCAGAATGAGGAGGAAGCTGGAAGAAGTAGTGCTATTTTCTCTCTGCTCTGAGTAGTAAATCTCACTGAATCTTGTTTCATTGGATGCAGAAATAATTCCATGAAGAGGATAGCCTTCATAGGAGGTACTAGCAATTTTCTTTAAGTTTGGTCAACTTGCCCCTGCCTGCAGTCAGTTGCCAAAGGGATAAAATTACCATTTTTAGAGAAAAGCTGAAGCATTTTCTCTCTCTGGTCTATACAAGTGAGATATAGTGACTTGTCATGTACTGAAGATCAGATTAGACGATCTGACGATTCCTTCTGGCCTCAGGTTTTATGAGTCCTCCACAATCCACTTTGTGTGCTGCCTCATTGGTCCTGTGAATCACATGCCACTGCTCCCATTCCCTGGTTTTTATGACTGTGACCTTTATAAAGAGGAGTTCTTGAATAATTTAATGGAAAGGGGGAAAAGTGTGAAAGCAATCTAAAGAAAGGTAAATGAGCAAGAGATAAGAAAGCCTCAGAAATGTTAGGACATTTTAAACCTATTTACAGAGCATAATAGTCTGCCTGAGTATAGAGACACCAGATTTTAAACGTTTTCTTTCCTGAAGGAAAGGTATCGGTGGAATGGTGTCATATCACTCATAATGCAGCATCTTTTAGGACATTTTTAGTCTTGCTTTAATACTCTTGCTTCCTTAAATTCCAGGCCCACATATATGACTTCACACAGCTCTAGGAATTCTTAAATTATGTTTAGTATTTAATGCCTTTGACTAAACAGTACCTTTTGGGCTTTTTCTGCTATATGAAATGATAGTGTGTTCTCAGAATATTTCCTAGATATCCCTGGTTGTTCTGAAAATAATTTGCTACAGCTCTTTAAAGGGTGTGACACTTTTCCCCAGGTACAGTAAATTAACTCTGATGATGTGTGTGGAGGTAAGAGTTTCTGTTCTATCTGTTTGCTGTTTCCAGGGGGTTTACCCTGAATGGGAATGTTACTGAAGGAATCCCTGTTCATGTCTATACTGCAAATAAGTTGTTATGTATTGCTTATGTTACTATGCAAATGGAGAGGCCTTCTCTTGTGCTTCACATGGTTGTGGAAGTGCCATCTATGAGATAGCCTTCCACTTGACTGGTTTTATGCTTTTTAAAATTTCTTTAATTTTTTTCTTCACCAAGGAATGTTAGCATTGGAAAAGTTCAGTTTTGTGATAGATACATTTATTTTACTTTCTAGAGTTATCAGAGCATTCTTTCATTTTTTTACTGCTCTGACCAGAACATTTTGAATCAATACTGTCTCTGAGTAGCTACACTATCTGATGAATTTTTAATTTTTTCTGAAAGTGGGGTGACTTATTTCTATGGAGAAACCTTGTGTATCTTAATGAATCTTAAAATCAGTTTCTTTCCCAGATGAATATACTAATTACATTGTTTTACTTTCTACACTTTGGTCGATTGCAGCCATACAATTTTATTTTGTGAATACGGCAACTTAAAGACTGTGAACAAAAATGAAATTGCAGCTTCTCCAAAGAATTGTGTCATAGTGCAAATGCCTCTATGGCAATAAGTCAAAAGGGATGTAAGCACAAATCTTTAGAACAAAATAAATGCTTAAGTCTGATTTCAGTGACACACAGACCCCTTAATGATTTTGAAAGTCTGTGTTATTATTACTTTGATTTTTGCCACTAAACAAAATTACAGATCAAGAATAATTTCTCCTTCTCTGAATAAAAGAATACATAAAAAAATAATCCCCGATAGATACTCATTGGATTTCTGAGCTATGGACAGCAAGGGTGATTAAATCTTTACAATATGTTTTGTTAGTTTTGATTATAATGTAATAATAATATAAGATGACATTTATTTAGATTAAAAAGTGAACTTATGAGGAGACTATAATTGTGCCTTTTTTGTATATCTGCTGTGCAAAGCTATGAGATATGTAAATACAGTTAAACATCTTAAATGCAAACATATATACCCTTGCAGCTACACTATGGAAGGGAATAAGCACACTTTTAATGTAGTTTGGCTTCACACTATTGCAAATATCTTTATAAAGATTTTTTTTTTTTTATAAGAAGCTTGAATACCTTTTCATATCATGTGGGCTTTACATTGACTCAAGATTTAAGTTCAACAAGATGCACTACAACCATTGCGGCATCCAGTGTTAGCCGCGTTAGCAAATACTTAACTTTCAGTGAAGGTAAAGTGGGTTAGAGACTGAATCAATATTTGTTCTTCTGCTGTTCTTGCAAACCTTCTGGTAATTATTTAATTTCTAAATACATGCAATTACTGTCATGCCAAGATTAAAAATCAAATGAAAAAGTGGGCTGGTGAACCAATTGTCTTAAAAAAACCCAAAAAACTTTTAATGAGATTTTAAAAAAGTAATGTGATTAAAATTAAATATGTAAAACTTGACCAAAATGAGAGATTTTCTTAATCAATGTGAGACAGATAATTGGCTCTGTCCAGGTTATTCTACTATATAACAAAAAATATCTTCATCAAAAAATAATAATCACAAAGAAATTGAGTTGAACCTTCTCCCCTATTACATAGAAAATAAGAGGCTAGATAAGGAGCTTATAAAATGAAGAGTGAAAATGAGTAAGGGGTAATAAAAAGTCAAAAAAAAGAAAAAAAAAAATCACTTCCAAATGACTGATTAACAACTTTCTAATTTTTTTTAATCATTTGGTAACAAATTAATTAAGAATGAAATTCTATTAACTTTCTTGACCACAGGGATGGAAGGTTTATTTTCAAAGAAAGCTGTTATTCACATTTTTAGAAAACATGGTAGAATCAGATCTGAGGTCTGCCTTTGAAGAGTAGAGAATACCTATAGGAAAATCATTGCATTGAGGAATAGGTCTACCATTTTGTCAGTGTTCTCTAACACTCTTATTAAGCATCCCGTCAAACCCCATCCTGCTCATCTTTCTATCTGGTGACAAAATTCTCTCTTTCCTTCTTTCACTTCCACTTTAGCATTACACTAAGCTGCGGTGTGGCTTCAGACGCTAAGATGTCAAACTGCAGTATATTAAGCTGGGCTGTGAATGAAGATGAATGCATGTCTCAGCAGAAGGGTCAGGCATAAGAGACAAATTAGAGATTGTTTTTCCTTTTCCTGGCAGCAGAATCTGCCCTCTGTTTTCACAAGGGACCTTAGAGACGGAATTTACTCACAAAAAACCAGAGAAATATGGTAAATCAAGCCCATGGAGTACCATCTCACTTTTCCTCACATTGAGGGTCACTTGTACGAGGTAACTTTAATGAACTCAGTAAGAAAGGCACATTGTGGTCTTTATATGCGAATATAAATCTGGTCTATATATATGAATACTTACTGTAGGCATGGGAATACATATGTGACATGGACTGGATGTGTTATGGAGGAGATCAGAATAAAAGACAAATGGAACTCTTGTGAGTTTCAAACTCATTGTGCTTGAACAAGTTGCTATGACAAAATAATCTGTATCCTCAGGGGGTGGGAGAGGTAGGGGTGGGAAGAAAATTGACTACAGATTTTCCTAATTAGTAAAGCATCACATTTTTCACAAAACAATTTAGGAACTTCAGAGTAGATTTTGATACTTATCCTCTTATTTTGCAGTAAGGTGGTGAATGCAGAAGACAGTAATTATGTATGTATATTTTTTTCAGCTTAAAAAACATAAGGTTTGTCATTAATGCACCGTTGTTACCGAGAACTTTGTACATGTTTTGAACTGCTTTTGCTATGGAAAAAAATTTACTTAATGTTTGAAAAAAAGAAATAAAAAAGGATACAAGAGGAGAATTTTGCCTTGCTTTTGTTAAGATGAGAGGTAATTTACATTTGGCTTGAGTCACAAAATTTTACTTTACTCAATTTAAAGAGTGATTGAAGAACAGACATCTTTGTAAATGATCCCTGAGGTTCCCTCATCTGATGCTGTTTCATCCCTTGGAAGTCTTTGAGAGTGTTTCCAATCGTGATTTGAAGTTGAGCTGTCTATTCTACATAACAATTTTTTTTTCTCATTCAGTATTAGTGATGATATTTAGGTTTTAGAATCAATTCAGAGCAAATATTTAGGAGAACTTGAGAGATGGGATACAAATGCCTGACAACAAATATTTAACTAGTTTTAGTGATCTATGTGTATTTCTTTCCCTTAGATAGTTCTGCCTTACAGATGTATTTGTATGACCTGATCAATTTCTAAACCTATGTTTAATATTTTGAAAGACATGTGAATGTTTTTACTGTCTGCCTTAAAAGTAGGTCTGCAGATAACCATTACCACTAAAAGTAAAATTCTATCTCTCAATATATTAAGTAAAATAATCACACAACATGACTGAAATGCACCATTATTTTCCCTCTTCCTATATTTTGTCCATTTTAGTACTTATTCTAACCTTGTGATTTAGTGTAGCAATTTAATAATTTTCCTTTATCTAGTTACATATATGAAATATGCACTGATGATGATGATGAATTGAGCAGATTTCCATATTTTCTTTGTTGCTTATAAATTGAATCTGTGGGAAGTGGGAAGATACATTGTTGTAACCAAGGGAACAAACTCTTTTTTGGGGTACCCTGACAGCACCAGGAAGGTAAAATAGGACAATATTTCTGTCACAGAAAAGTATTCATGTTGATCAGTGTAACTTTGATGTGCTGTCCTGTATGTCTGCATTTGACCATCGTCTTTTGGGTTAAGTTATAGTGACCAGTTTTTAGAGTATTTTGTACATGGAAAGAAAACAAATTATTTCATGGATGCATTAGAAGTACATTGTTATATGATATTCTAGTTCTGAATAAATAACTATTTATATATTAAAATGGTATAACACTTGGTATTTCATTGGCTGTTGGCCAGATATTAAACCACCAAATTTTGGCATCTTGCCTTTATTACAAAAGATTCTGGTTGGACAAAATCTTTGTGTTTTGAAGTACGTGGCCTTTGATATCTAAATGTGGATGAGGTAGAAATATTTAGTATGGTTTGAAGATTATTTTGTGTGTCATAACCCAAACCTCTACATATATTTATGCTACTAAGCACTGGATTGTTTTATAAAAATGTTCGTGATGATTATCTAGAGAACAAATTAGTGAATTATTTATAGTACCAAGATATGGGTGAGATTTTTTAGTTGTTTTGGGTTGTTTTTGTTTGGATTTTTTTTATGCTGAACAATTGAGAAGACAATGAAATGTAGTTTAAATTCGGAGGTTAGGTGAGCTGGAAAGTTTTCTGATTTGCTTGGAGTCTACATTGCAATGTACCTGTTTGGTGGTGACCAGGCAGAATATTGGGTATACAGGACAGTTCCTTAGACAGATCCTGTAACAGGCTCTGTTATATAAATATATAAATTTCTGTACTCACAGGCCACCAAGAATAGGCAGAGACCTGCACCGTATTCAAACAGCTCATAAATATATACAGTAGAGATGGAAAGCATGCGCTAGCAAGAATAGCTAGAAGAATGACTTAAAATTTTAGTAGAGGTTGAGAAGTTATCAAGGCCAATACATGCATGGTTATAACTTAGAGCCTCAAACTGTGTAGGGACTATGTGGGAATAATATGAAGATATAAGAAGACAACCCAGCCTATGTAGAGTGAAACTGAAACAGAAATTGGGAAAGACAAAAAACGGATTTCAAAGTAACTGGTTTTAATTTAAAACAGAACAAAATAAGAAATGGGTGTTATTGTGCTAGAAAAATGGGTTCAATCATTTAAGGTCTAAACCCAGAATATGTCTCATTGGTTATGAACAGAAGAAGAGATTTAAGATATGGACTGAATTAAATATCATGAAGTAACAAAATAAAAACCATCCATGACTTGTTTCAGCACTGGTGTTCCAGGTCACCATGTAGGTTAGACAATGAAATTTAGAGTGATGGGGTCACAGAAAGAGGTCTAAGTATCTTTTTTTTTTCCTTTTTCTTTCCTTTTCCCCTCATGTGATTGTCCTTTTTATTTATTATATGCTTTTCACATGAGAGATGTCTCCTGGGCAATTCCATTTTCTACTTGTGGTGACAGAATGGACAAGGTATGCTTGGAAGAACTGGGTTCCACAGAAGAAAAATATGCAGCTAAGTATAGTAATATTGCAAAATGAATCAATAATTTTCACAGCATATGAGATTAACCAGGAGAAGGAACATAGTCAGCTAGTTAACGTCCTCTTCAGTTCGTATCCCTCCACTACAGTGGGGCTCTGGATTGGCATCGCACACCTGCGATCACCTTGAATAGCCACTGGATGTCACTAATGATCCACACAAAATCAGCTTAACCCTTTAAGCGTTATCTTGTAATGCGTGGAAGAGTCAGCAAAAAGGTCACTTACTCCCGTGACCTTGGGGATGTGAATTATCTATCACCAACATCTGCAATGACAGATTAATAAGAAACTCTCAAAAGAAACAGAGATATGATCAACTGCAAGGCACACCATGAGTTAAGATACTTCAGAGTACTATTTGAATGTGAGATGATGGCTACTTATGACTCTTAAAAATGTGCTATCAAGCCTTCCTGTATGTTCCAATACATAACCGCCTGGGTGGGAGGACATCTCTCTTAGTATTGGACTGTGTTCTTTTCACAGTCCATGAAAGCTGACTGGAAATTTGGTTTCCTTATTTAAATGTTTCAACAACTCTGGGAGCTTTCTGGAAGAACTGCAGGAATTCCTTCCCTTATCTGGGGATTCTAAATTGCCTTAGCTGTTTGATGAGAAATAAATCATTTTCCAGCATGTTCCTGCTCTTTGAAAGATGAAATTCCCAATGGCAGTCCATAGGAGAGAAGTAGATAGTTACCTGCCATAGCAAGAAAAGTAGAGGGATTAGAACAACATCAAATACAAAGAATTTGTATTCACCAACATGTTTTTCTTAAAATTGCTAAATTCATGATAGTGATGAACCAGTTCTTTCTGTACTTTACTACTGAGTACATTAAGTGAAGAGCAGTGAGAAGTGTACTTGTCTACTATAGAAACAAGGTTCAAAAGAAGATTTTTCAACGTTTTGGGGCCATTGCATTCTATCTGGATTTGAATGGGTTTTTTTATCCTCGTGAAGATTTCTTTTTCTTCAAGCAGAAACTATCATCTGAGAAATCCATGTATCAATTAACTAGCTTTTTTCCTCCAACATTTCAACCTAATACTTTGCTTGCTGCTTGATGCCAATGTATCCTTTTGTTCAAGGATGGTATAGAGATAGTGATCAGAGCTTTTAAAGACTCATTTACAGATAGGATAAGACACAGCACAATGAGCTCTTTTCACTGATACACTTTTAGATAGCTCATTAACTATAAACTGTGAAGCCAATTGAATCTTTAAAGAAAACTATAGTATATTCTCCAGTTAAAAGTCTATTTAGTTGCCCTGTTGAAACTGAAAAATTATGTAAAATGTTGCAAGATTGTCTGTAGAAGCAACTCAGAAGCAACCAGATAATGGTCTAGGAACCAGAATCTTGGCTGGGATGTGAATAAAAATTATTTTGTTTTAAATCTTCCTTTTTTCTCACTGTGTTTCTCATTTAGCTTCATCACCTAATCTCTGACTTTAGACAACATCTATGGGAAGAGAAAAGCCAGCTTCGAATCTTGCTCCAGTATAGGAGCCCATGAGGCATATTTCAGTCCACACTGAAGTATTCTGGCCTCCATGGAGAAATCTTATTCTTCAAAATATATGATTCCACAATATTAGCATTGTTTAACTAATAAAATAAATCAATACTATTGATTATAAAACTAGCTTGCCTTAAAAAAAAAAAAAAAAATTGTCAGGATTCTTTCCAGCAGGTGCTCTCCCTGCATTCTGTCAGATAACTACATACAGTATAACAAGAAGTGAAACCTCCATTTATCTTGAGATAAATAATTGAATTATTTGTTCATGAGTGTAATAGTGTAGATTCATCTGTTTTGAGGGGATTTCTTTTGTCAGGTCTTGTATCTAAATACCGCTTTCCCATCTGTTGCTGTAAAACCTGATGTAGTGTTAGTGGGACTTAATAATGATGGGAGATATTCTTGCTTTGACAGGTCTCCCGTATTCGAGTTAGCTGCTTCAGCTGACTCATTCATTCCTCTTCAGAGGAGAAAGAAGGGCTCTCCTGGAGGAGATTCATAGGTTCATAATGCCATGTTCCTCTACAAAACACTGCAACACAGTAAGGGTGTTAAAAGAGTAAGTGGGGTAATCCTGGTGTTCACAATGTAAGTTTAACACTGGGTTTTGTTTTGGTGAGGTTTTTCTTCACACCTGCTCTAGCCTTTGGTCCTGCTGACTGAGTGTCCATTAATAACTGAAATACACAAAGCTTATTTTCTTTGTAACATCCCATGATTTGACTTCCTTTAACAGCAATTGAGTTCATGTGCTGAGAGGCAGCTCCATGAAGGCTACACACTTGATGAAGTGCTCGTAAACTGAACAAAAAAGTTAATGGGGACCCACTGTAAGGGTACAATAAACCTTCAAAGAGATTGTCCAGTTAGTGTAGCTAATATATATGCCTTATTATCTCTATTTTAATTTAACAAATATAAATATTGTTACATATATTTAGAATACAATAAAAATATATATCCTGTTATATATGCTTTCTTTTTGTTTGTTTGTTTGTTGTTCAAATTCGGTAGCTAGATCCACAGGTAAAGGAGTTAGGATCTCATTTACATCCTGACACTGACTCATTTAATGATGGCAGGTAGGAAATTTAGAAGAGCATCCAGTAGATATGAGAATTTTGTTTTGTCTTCTGGGAAGCACTCCAAGAAGGCAAATCCTTTTCCCCTGTAACCTGCTTTGTAGGCTTTGATGTTGCAAGATACAGTCAAACCCATGACATTATATTGGAAAGCAAATAGGATTTTGAAAAACTGTGAAAGAGATTCCTGTACATGCTTAAAGAAAAGAAAAGCAAGAAAAAACCCTTCTGAAAGGAAACAGAAATTTTTCATCATTTTTTCCCAGAGAAAATATTTGGAGATTAACTTCCAGTGTGTGTGAGTGTGTCAAGAGATTACTCTACATATGTGAAAAAGAGCATGAATTGAGAGAATGAAACTACAGAAATAGAATGAGCACTTACAAACTGTGGTGACAGATTTATTAAACTGAGACCAGAGAAAGAAAAATGAGTACATTTAAAGACATCTGTGTGATTGGTGATTCTTTTCAGAGGCTGTTCAGTACAGAATGGACAATATACGAAGACAGAAAATGTAAATGCAGCAGGAATATAACCTGGGACTTTGCTTCTCAGAGAGGCCTTTATGCAGACAGAGGCACAGACTTTGTGCTCATACACCACTAGCCTGTTTCAACCTACCAGAGAATATTTGTGTATTCTTCCAGACTGAATCAAAATTATTTGAAAGTGTCTCCTTCACACCAGGATAGCCTATGCAGTGGTGAGGTGAGGTCTGAGTCTCCTCAGGCAGTGGAAAAGTCTGAATTTAGAAGTCCCTGACTTCACACACTAGCCACTGAGCTATCATATGTCAGGGAAGGATGCTGCACTGCCACGACCTTGTCAGAAGAAAGAGTCACTCTCTCTACCTTTTGGTGTTAGCCTCCACAAGAAGATGAAAGGCTGTCTAGAAAAGGCTTGTAATAAAGGAAGGAAGCCCCAGAGATGAGCTAGGTTTAAGATGTGCCCTTTCATCTAAGTTCCCTTCTTTTTAGCTTAGATGTCTCTACACACCTGTGCCAGCGGTTGTAGACATAATTTTGAGGGACCTAGCTCCCTCGATGCAATGTTTGGAGAACAGAGTTCTCTAAACCAGTGAAGTAAGCTCTGTTACTGGTGGTCAGCTATCTTACCTGCTGTATAGGTTCACTCTATTACATTAGATGTAGAACGTAAGGACTAAATTGTCGTTTATTTGGAAAGGATGATGCATTTTTCTGTCAGTTCAGCTTTTTGATTATACTCGTGTTTGTTGTTTGTTGTTCAAAATTCAGCCTTTTATAGAACACTTATTTTTGCATGGGGTTTGCTTCTAACGTATTAAGAGGCACGAGCTCAGAATTTGCAAAAGCTATCTGCTGTGATTTTAGTAATAAAATTTCTAGTGACTTCACCTGTTGAGGAATTAGCAGAACACTGAGACCATGTTTAAAATCTCACCCTGAGGGTGAAGAAAGACTCTGCAGTCTTTAATACTGAACAGTGGATTGTGTTGGATTGTCCAGCATCAGAAATTGGAACCAGCTCAGAAGTGGACTTAAAATTGTTTTGACAGATTACTCAAAGGACGTGAAGCACAGTGTTTGCCATTTTTATGCTTTTATATCAGGTTTATTGTTGCTGTGAGAAGGCAGAAGTCTTGTGATCCAGCAAAAAAGCCTGCCAAGTGTTTTGGGTACTACTGTGAGATGACAAAGTGAGTTTATACTCACATAGCTGACAGAGTGAGGGAGAAGCTTTTTCTGTCATGTGACTGCAGCATTTTTTATCTAGTATTAGCTACCTGAGAGATGAATTGGCTACATCACTCAGTTGCCATCTGAGTCTCTCAGGCTCTGCCAACATGATGTTTGTGAGGCAGATACAGGCTTTGACTGTGTGAGCTCTGTGTGGATCAAACGTGTGCCAGCTGTAACCTTGCAATTGTACAGATCCTGCTGGCCTGGTGTTGGTTGTGAACTATCAGATCCAGTCAGGAATTTATGTTGGTTTAGGCTCAGGCCCATGTGAACAGGCTGCATGTTGTCTGGCCAGATTGTAATATTGCAGAGTGAGCTTATATTTGCTTGGAGAAAAAAGAAACAAAAAAAAACAACAGAAGGGTAAGCTTGCATGTCACTGTAAAATACTGCCCAGACACACATTTAGACAAAATCCAAAATGTACTCAAAAATATCCATTTCTGAGTCATCTGTCGGAGAGAAGTGCAAAACCTCAGAGCCCCAGAGCTCTGCCCTGTGTAAGTTTTGAGTATTTTCATCTGCTTGTAATAGTGATAAAATATATATGTGCCAGAGCTTACTCGGGTGATCAAAAACTACTTTATCTATTTATTTGCATGTGACATTTTGCTCTTGCACACAAAGAAAAACAGGACTGAGTTCTCTTTGAAAGAGTAACTCTTTGTGGTTGCAAACCAGGGCTAAAATGAGTGCTAAAGTGAGTGTAAATCAATAGCCCTAGTATGTTAACTTATGAATGCAATAAAGGTGGCTTTACTTGGTTTACAATCAGAACCCCAGGTATCTCTGTTGTAGGCTACTGTATTCCCTGCTTATTCTGACTCTGTTCACAGCTCCTCTCTGTGTACCCCGACAGAGATCAACCTCCTAGTGACAGTGGCTCCCTTCTGTGCAGTCCAAAAGCGAGTGCTTTACAGATGAGAAGCTAAGAGTGGAATATTGGAAAGAATGGTAGAATCAGAATTTATCCTTCAAAATGCTTACTAGTTTGCTTAATCTTGAGTTTTTAAAGGTGTTTGAGGATGTTGGACTATCCTGGGCTTGCTGGAAGTCATGTGCCTTGGGAGTCTTTGGAAGTCCTAGTTGTAGCAAATATATCACTCTATATTTGTATTTCAGTACAATAAAACTGTGCATGCAACTAGACAGTGAGGTACTTTAAGTCCCTCCTTCTCCTGTGTTATTAATTACATCCAGTTATTGTCTCACTTTCTCAAATTTAGAACGATGTTGTCCAATAAGTCGTTCTAGTAAAGATATAATTTCCCTGCTCAAAAATAAACTTGCCCGGGAAAGATGCATGGATCTTCTGAGCAAAGCATATCTGTACTGCTAGATTTCTTTCATCAGGTATTGCCATTCATAAACAGAAGTAAAACCTACTGCTAGCTGGCATGTGATGCTAAGCCTTACACTTTTCTTAAGTGATAACTAATACACGCCTTTGAACCCATGTGCAGTCTCACTGACTTTGGTGTGAGGCTCTTCAGTTTGGAGAATTGGCATATAGAACCCATTGACTGTAGAAGTGGGGTCTGCTGAGTGCTCTGTTGTTCCCTGAAAGAGCAAAAAAGTGTAGACTTGCCAGGCTGTGATTCCAATTTTATCCATGTAATTAAACTCGTTAGGCTGAACTCTGTGAATATCCTTCATATCTCTTCACGTATTTTTAACTGTGCCTAATGTAACTATCCTGATCATAATTAAGGTTTCTGAAATTCTATGAGGAATAATGAAGAATGAAAAATATCTCTGTTTATTAGTCATAACAAAACTTCTTTCTCAAAACAAGTTTGTTGTTATGGAAAGCAGCACCTTAGAGGTGAAATTATTCCCTGCCATCCAGTAGATCTCTGTCCATATTCTTTCATCTCACCTCAAGCTACCTTTTTACCTTTTACAGCTTAGAAAGCAAGTGTATCTCAGCACAGGGGTTTTTGGTGTTACTCTTTGGAAACTTTCTGCATCCTTCTAGGTGTGGTGCACAGGTGCAAGGAACTCTTGATGAGGACATGGAGGTCAAAGACCAACAGCATTACAGAATACATCCAAACTTCACAAGAACACGCAGGGGAGCATTCAAAAGCCCAGGCATTACAGGATGTAGTTACAGACACCATATGATCAAACTTAATGAAATACTACAGAGAAATCCTCTGAAGTCTCCCATGGTGAGGTAATATAACTATAGGAACTGCTAGGCTTGGGATGCGTGTTCTTCAAGATTTGGGGTCCTTCTTTTCCTAAATGAAAGTTTCTAATAGTTTTGACAAGATTTAGAAAGATTTTCAAGACTATTTGAGTTCTAGTATTTTTAAAATAAAATATTCTGGGTGCAATTCCATAAAATATTAATGAAGAAAAAGAAGGTGAAATGTTGAGGATGACACACAAATGTTTTGTTCTACATTTACTTTTCTTTTTAGGCAAACAAAAATGTCTTCATTTTTTTTCTGAACAATTTTAATTTTTCTTTACAGAAATAATGTGCTTATATGACCAGAAAAATGATAATTAGTTATTCTCAGAATCATAATCTTAGTACTTCCATTTAATTTGAGGCAATTGCCATTACCAAGATCATTTTCACAGCATGAGTAATTTACTTACTATGCCTTTATCATTAATGAGCACAAATGGACAGTAAACTGGTCCATAAGTTGTCCCCATCTATCCCAACTTTGGTCCAAACTGGCTTAAGACTAGGCAGGCTAGTCTGGCCTACCTGAGCAGCCCATTGCATAATCAAGAACTGGAAGAACTCCATCTCATCTTACTTTTTGTGCTTTCTGTAATCATAAGTGATTAGTTGTGAATCCATATTGTATGTCAGTTGTAAAACCGATTTTGGAAGTTTTACAGTTTTGCAGTCCTGAGCAATGCTGAATCTTTCAGGCTGTGCAGTTGCCAGGAAGACTTCAAGCATCACCATATCTCTAATAAGAAGAGAATAGTACCTTGGAAATACTATGGGAAAGTTCACGAATCTTTGTCTTCCTTTTTCAAGCAAAATTTTTACTTCTTGTCAGTTCCTATTTCAGGTGATCTTGTCTGTAGACAGATAGTGCTGGCATACCTCTCTAGCTATATAAATAATTCCAGTAATTATAAAAGATTGAGAAACTAGATAGCTCTTAAACATTCTACTGGATTAACCTGGATATGCTATTCTAAATCTTCTACAAACTTCTATATAAGTTTCTTTTTTACCTGACAAATTTTACACCTAATATTTGTGATAACTTTTACAGCTTTTATACCTCCTGCTCTCCTTTTTTAGTATACTTCTAACAATTAAAATTGTAGAAATTACCCACTTTTTGATGATTTTTGTTCCTTGAAAACTCTTGCTCCCTTCTTATTTCATAATTTCTTCACTACTACTCTTGATTTATATCAAGACAAAGTAACTTGGCTTCTCTTGTCTCTCTTAAGTTTATAAAATACTATGAGTAAAATGTTCTGAAGGGAAATCTTTGTTATATAAATTATTTAAAAATAAATAAGCTCAATTTAGAACTCAGGGAAGGTGCAGGAAAGGTGCCAAGCTGACTGCCCTTCAGACTCCAGCCCTGTCTATATTTACAAGATAACAACAGTAGTGAAGATCTCCCCCCTCTAATTCCTTGAAAATAGTGTTTTATCCTACTCTCAGGGTAACTTTCCCCACGTTTGTTAAATCTTTGTCATCTCAGGTAGGGTTTTTAATGGGGCTGTTGTTGCTGGTGGTGTTATTCAGTGTGGAAACTTGTGTATCAGCAGCTTGACTGAGACCACCAACTTCTTGGCATAGTAGCCCTATACTTTTATTAATTTGTTGCACTATGCTTTCCTCAAGAGTTAATAGTTTAATGTGCAGGTCTTGTATTGGCTTTAACTCCATGAATACTGTGCTGCAAATAACAGGCTGGAATTATTATGGCAGAATATCACAGGCTGGGTAAAACACTAGGGTAGGAAATACTATCTTGGAACAGCATTTCACTGCTGAAAAAAAACTCTCTGCATTTGTCACACTCAGAAAAGAAGTTGATATCCACACTTACCTTAAATTTTCAGGAATATACCCACATCTTTTGTAATCACAACAGAATAATAATGTAATAAATCAGTTTTATGCGTCGTGTCTCTATTAAATCATGTGAATAGTAATTAAATTGTGTAATGAAGGAGACACTGAACTCAATTTCAGCAAAAATCATCTTCTTGTCCTCTTTCAGGAAAAAGATTAAGTTTAGAGGTGGGAAGTAAATGGAGTGAGATAAAAAGGAAGGGTATTCCTCACACTGTTTTCAACTGTGATTTTCACTATTTTGCATAGAAGGATATTTACAATGCTGAAAGGAGAATATGCATGGGTAAATGAAAAGCAGTGTTTGTAATCTAGAACCTGAAAATATAGAAATCTAGGCTTTGGTAATTAGCTGTAGGGCAGCAACAGCCATGACAGGTGCTTATCATAGATATACATGTGGGTCAACATAAGCTGAGCTGCTGACATTTAAAAGAAGGCACTTGCATTCCATTCAGCTTCTTTCTCTATCCTTATTAAACACATTTCTTCCATCTTAGCTCCTAACCTGCTAGAGAGGTGTGCAGGTCACGTGAAAGCACTGCCAAAAAGGCACTAATTGATGCCCCAACTGGCACTCTCAGAAGACAGGCCAAGGAAGGAAAATAAGACAACTTCCAGGTCAGTTCAAAGGCATTTTGGGGTAAATGTGGAAAACTCACAAAATTCTTGCCTGTGTTTACATCTTTTCCAGACCAATGCTTTTAATAAGTGCCAATTATTTCCTTCTAAATAACAGTTTTATCAAGGAACACCAAGTTTCTTTACCATTTGAGCTGTAGTTCTCACTAGAACTAGATTCTTTTGTATGTATTTACATGTATATGTCTATCTGCTGCTCTATCTTGTGTGCAGGTCAAGTAGACCTTTATAGCAATAGAAAATAAATGTAACTCTAAAAGTGTTTGTCAGCAAACCTGGCCTATGTAGGCACTGATCCTGCTACTTGTGAAAGTTTGAAAAGATGAAATCTTAATTCTTCAGAGCTGGAATTTCTGTTCCAAGGACAATTATTTTTTCTGCAAACAGATATTTTGAATAACTGTTGCCTGAGTTCTTTTGTTTCATTTGATGGGTATATGTTCTTTATTATTGTATTGCCACTTCTTCACCTATACCTACATGATTAGCTCATTTCAGCACAAGGACACAGAGCAGAAGTCTGACCTCTTGTTCAGCTGGAATTAGAGATTTTTCTTTAGTCTGGAGGCAACAAACAATAGTTCTCTTGACCTCATACCAAAGGTCTATATGTCAGTTGCATTTGCTTCCGAAATGAGTTTTACTCATTTTTCAGACTGACTTCTGACATTCATTTTGGTCTGTATAAACAATAGAGAATAACTGTTTACACAGAACATCTTTAATACGTCATCTTTCTGATCCAGCTTCATTAAAATGACTTTTAAAAAGCCAAAACTCTCAAGTGTTATTTTATTGTAGCTCTATCACAAAAGTTATTTATTCCAGGTTGTTTTTGCCTGGACACGCGTGTGTGTGCGTGTGCGTGCATGTGCGTGTGTGTGTGATTCTTTAACCCCTCACTATGGTTTTGGGTTTTTTTCACTATTAGAATTTTTTGCCACCAAATGATCCTTCTGAATCAGTGTATTGATTCTGGCTGAAATCGAATTTATTTTCCCCACAGCAACACTCACAGTGCTATGCTTTGCTAGGAAGGTATTGATACCACACTATTGTTTCGGGTACCACTGAGCAGCGCTGGCACAGCGTCAGTGCTGTCTCACCAGCACTCCTCCCCCATCAGCAGCTGAGTCTTGGCAAGACCTTGAGAGGGGACATAGCCTGGACAGCTGACCCAGCCTGACCAAAAGGATATTCCATACCATACGGCATCTAGTCAGCAATGAAAGCTAAGAAAGAATAAGGAGGGTGTCATGGTTGTGGCCCAGATCAGTGAGAGGGGCATGGCCTAGATATTATTGATACCATATTACATCACTGCTGGGGATGGGAAAGAGGGACTCTCTCTTCCAGGAAGGAGGGGCATCTCTTTTTGGTGGAACAAAGCGTGGTGGGGTGAGGAACCCAACCATTGTTCCTTGTCTTGGAGTCTCCTGTGAGCATTTCTGCATGTGAATAGTTCTCTCTTTTTTGCATACTTTTACTAGTGCTTGGGATCCTGAATTTCTCAGATATTTTCACCAGCATACTGAAATTGAATTGAACAGCTGTATAGAGACTTATCCAAAAAATTGTTATAACAGACACAAGCTCTAAGGCTCTCTTTCATTGCAGCAGGGACTCTGTGGGAATGCATACACAGGCCTCAACTCACTCTTTTTGAAGTGTGTGATTATGGAGCTGCCTAGCTGGAGTTACAAATGCTGAAGTAGCTGAGTGTTCATATGCTAAAACACCAGTATAAAGCACTGTTTGGATGAATTTCTGCAGACTCTACAATACTAACATTTATGAAGTGGGAACGCAGAACTACATTTGAGACCAACATCAGAATACTGTTTCTTCTAATACGGAGGTTCCAAATGAAAAGGTTGTTACCTCAGCCAGCTCATGTTAGAAGATAAAATTAATGCAAGCTCAGCTGCAGGGATGAAACTACCAACTGGTAGTGAGTCATGAGCTCAGGATGTGAAATAAAGGGAACATTGCATTAGTAAGGACACAAAAAACCTCATGCTGTGACAGAAAGGAAAGCCTGATTTTACTTTGATTGTTACAAACATATTTGGACATCACTGTAGAACAGGGTCTGAAGTGACAATGTTATCTCCATCTCTCCACTGTTTTTTTTTTTTTTTTACAGGACTGGAGTGGGGAGAGTGCACTGATGACATTGTAGCATTTTAAATGGAAATCATACTGCAAATGTGGGGTCAAAGAGTTAAAGCTATCCTCTTAGGTATTTTGAGAAAGGTATCAATAGATGTTTGTGCTAAAAGAGCGTTGAATTTACTATGATTTTATCACAAAATAGAATAGTATGACTGCGTAATTGTTGATGTTTTGTTATAGTTTAGACAGAACTAGTTTAGACTAGAATTGGATAATTCCAATTTTGTCCTATTTAAATCCACTGAAGAAAACCCACTTTATTAGGTATTTTGCTGAGACAGGCAATTTATTTTATGTCACTTGAAATCTATGTATGAGTGTTCTTGAGGAAACTGTGTTTTTCAGAAATGTTGCTATGCATCATGAGTTCCAAAAGGACTTTGATCACCTTCAAGGTAACAGCCAAAAAAGATTGAGACAAAAAGTTGACAATAACAAGTCCTCTGAAGTAAAGAGTAGTGATAGTCATTGGTATCTTCCAAGAACTCCGTAGTAATATAATTTTTGAAGGCCTTATGTCAGTGTCTACCATGAAACTACAACTGCTGTGAAGTAGACTATGTTATTACCTCATAAAGGTCCTATAAATAAATCTATTATGTAGAAGTAATGGATGGAAATTTTGTCTCTTCAGTATAGCTTCCTCTGCTATTGATAAAATTGCAAGCCTTTTTGGTACAACTTAAACCTGAAATGACTTTCCTGGAGAACTCAAAAAAGAAAGAGGAATTTTTAGTGTTTGAAGTAATTGCTAATTTATTTTTGTTGGAAATATTTTTTTTATGTCTTTTTGTTTTAAAAATGGCAAACACTTGTAAGACGTTTTAGCAAAAAGAGGCAATTTGAGGTTTAAGCTTTTAGTTTATTGTTTTGAGTTCGACTTAAGGATTTTTTCCCAACAGAAGAGAAAAAAGGCTTATTCCTGCTATAATGAAAGCAGTAGAGCTATTTAAATTTTCTCTCTTCAGTACGCTTGTCATCAGTGCAGTGTTAAGGATTCATTTTCATTCCAATAGGGGCAAGGAATGAGAATGAATCTTCTTTTCTCCCAGTACAGGGTAAACCTCTGTCTCCTCTGGTTCCAGATTTCCAGCTTTTCACTTAAAATGTATGACCAAGGGAGAAAGAGAACAGAATGGATTGTTAACCATAGTAATTATGGGACTTATTCATTCCTGATTACTTGGATTCTGTCTCTCATTTATCCCAAGTGTTGGGCACAGTTTTCCTCAACACTTATCTTTCAGGAGTTGATATAAAGTGTGTCTCAATTTCTACTTTGTTGTATGGGCTACCCTGATGCTCCTTTCTGGTTTAGCACGTTCTTTGGACGTGCCAATTTCCACCTCCTTTTTAGGGTGAGTGACAAAAGAGAAGTGCTTTATTTACTCAACACCTTTGTTATTCTCCTGCTTCAAACGTTCTAATTCCTCATTCATTGAAAAGAAACAATGCATTTGACAAGTCACACAATACAAATAAGAAATAGTGAATGATGAACAGCAAATAGAGGTAGCACTTTATTGTCATTTACCTTAAGGCCTCTTTTCACCACTTTGGCATTACAAAAGGATCTCAAAGTCACAGAAAGCACCTATTTTGAGGTTCCTTTCAGGTGACAGATTGGTGGAAGGGAATTCATTATAAATAAGGGTAAACAAACAAACAACCTCAGAAGAAAAAGAATTCAATCCATTTACAAGTATGTATGAATAATATCTGAGCAACTTGAGCTCACTTTTGGAAAACAGATTAAACAATTGTATTACATGTCACATTTGTCACTTGTAATTTCTCCCACACAAAATGATCCAATTTATGACAAAGTTTGAAGGTAAAAATGATGAGACTTATTGTGAAGTGAGTAAGCTGCATATAATTTGGAGATGGCATTTTTATAATTACTATAGACACTGATATCTGTGAAGTGATTTGATGGGAACTGTATACATAGAAAAAGAGACAATCTAGTACATTCTTTATACTGGTTCTGAGGTCAAAGCTGTGATGTGCCGAGTTTCATTTTAGTCAGAGACAGTGCAGGTGCAGGCCTAAGGAAATTATTGGGAATGTCGTATAGACCTAGGGTTCAGTAACTGAGTTGGTTTCTTCCTTAACCTGGCACCGGAGAAAATGAATGCCAAGAACTACCTCTCAGCTGGACTGCCATAGCGTGGCAGACTGTACTTTCAACTTACACCTCCCATATTTGAAAAGGGAAAATCACCATCAGCTGTGCTGCTTCTAAGGTTGTGAGAGAGCAGTACCTCTTCCCAATCTTTAAAACTGAATCCCTCCCATTCCCTAGAATTTTCTTATGAAACGTAGGCAGCACATCTGATAGTTTGGTTGTTCCATGTGCTCTGTGTAACACACCCCACAATCCTTCTCTCTGCTCCCCTTCCCAATTGCTTTGTGATTCTAGCCTGTTTGATGGAAAACTCAGCAAACATGTAAAAAAGATCGTGTTCCTCCAAGTCAAGGGCCATTCACACACCAACTTGTTCAAAACATGCATCTCCTTCATTCATTAAATCTTTGCGTAAGTCAGTAGCGTCTAATTGTCATAAAGGACTTCTTCAACCTCAGTACATTTCCATTAGGCACTAATAAAATCAATGGAAAAGGAGTGAGAACCCTATGTTTGTCCTGTCGGGACAGGGCTACCCAGCTGTTAGCTCTACTTAGCAGAGGGGAAGGAGGTGGGAAGAATGGAGGTGAGTGCAGGAACAGCACAACTCGTCACCCACCACAACTGTCTGGGCGCCCAACTGACACAGGCAAAAATGCCTGTGGCAAATGAAATCTCTTTGTGGTTTCTATTAGGACGCAAGGAAGAGTATCTGAGAGAAATATTTCTTGAGTTAGAATTGGAAACAGAAAAGAAAAGATTGTCTTTTCTAATGGCTTTAATATAACAGAAATGACAACTCTAATATTCCCTAACATGGAATAACAAGTTTGAATTTGTTTACATTTTGAATTACAAAGATTCAAAATGTTTCATTTCATCCATCATATTCCATCCCAGTGACCATGTTAGCAGCTAGCTCAGAGATTGTAAGAAGTGATATATATTGCCACACAAAACACAGTTACAACTGCACAGTTTGAATTCCCCTTTCAAAGTGGACTCTATCAATTAATAACCCAGACCAGGTTTTTCTTCTAATGCTAAATCAATGAATTCTATTAAATGATTATTTGTGTGTGCGTGTGTGTGTGAGTGTGTGTATGTGTCTGTGTGGTTCATACTTTATGTTTCAAAAAGGATATTTGAAATTTCTATTATAATATTCCTGCCATTAACAGTCCTGGAAAAGGTAAGAAACACCTAGGAAGCCATAGCTATTTGTGTGAATGGAACCACTGTCTTCACTGAGTAGAGTTAGTCTGGTCCCCAAGCATCAGAGCACAGTCTCCGTGTCTCTGGTCTTACTTGAAGAATCTACTATAAGACTGTGCCAGCAGCACAGTGTGTTTGAAGAGAAAATTCTCACAATGATCCAGTGATTTTTAATGCCTCCTGCAGTAAGAGAGCTGATCCTCAAACAGCAATTTTTCCTCACACATACCTTAGATATAAACAAAATAATATCTAGCCTAAGAATGTAACAGCACTATGAGATGTTTCTGATGTTTTAGCTTTGAGTTCACTCTTTGTGTTTTCTGGATGAAGTTGTGAAGGAAAATGGTAATAAGAGTTCTGCTTGAGCAGTTTAATTACTTTGTAGATGAGTCCCCTGTAGTGATAACACTCCAGTTTCTTCTGTCATGAGACTTTCTTCTTGATACGAGACTCATCTGGGGACTGAAGGCGGCTGGAGGAGGAGAGGAGAGAGAGGAAAATGAATCCTCCCAAGTAATCCTAAGCCAAATAAGAACTACAATGTGTCTGCTTTCTCTCCCAGTTTGTGTCACAGAAAACTTGCCTTTGTTTCAATAGTGAAACACGCCAATTCAAATTGGTACTTATCATCTCTCTTGGCAAGTTGAACATCATCAATGGTAATGTTTTTAATTGAAACTGATTCACACCATCCCAGCAGACTTCCTGTGGAAGTCAGTCTTGCACAAGGGAGTGAGAAGGATGAGCTCAACGAAACAAGGAACAAACCAATTACAGAGGTCAAACTGAACAATAAATCCATTGTAAACTAAATTCTTCTAAGTTAAAATATTTATTGCTCAGACTCTGACAGTACAACATATTCTGCTTCTTATATTTTACATTCACCTCCTGCTGGCCAGTGCCAGGGACAGCACCATGGTCTTTTGTTCTGACCTGGTAATGCAGCTCTTGTCTTTTTAAAAACTGACCACTAGCAGAGCTTCATTGTTCTAATATCCTAAGTCAGACAAGATTAAATTAGTTCTTCACTACTTTTAAAAAGTTCCCTTTGTTTTGTTTTGTAGTACTGTGAAGCAAAAGCATCAAACTATTGCTTAAAAAAAAAAAAAATCAAACGAGACCTGCAGCTGAGGCAAGGACAAATTATTTCAATAGGCAAGGGATTGTCTGAGTCTGTATTTCTGTTTTGAAATCTCAGTCCTTTTGCTTTAGATCTTGACAAGCAGCCACACTATTTTCCAAAGGATTTGAACAGTCATACAATTACGCACACAGCCTGCATGTGTGCACACATCAGCCCCCCAGTGGTGATTTTCAGTCGGATATTTTATTCTTTGTACTTGTATTTTTTGAGTATGAATTAAAACAAATTCTTATTTTGTGCTTTGTTTTCAAAAGCTTGCCTAGAGTTTTTCTTGGCTTTTGTCTTCTCCTTTTATCATTTGAGCAATGGGACATAAAATGAAGAAAAGAGAGATCAAGAAAATGATAGAAGGTTTGGATAGAGAGATCCGTGAGGGGAGAAAAAGGTTAATAAGATAAGTTGGCTGTTCAGTCTAAAGAAAAGAAGACTTAAGAAAAGTGTGATAGCTCTCTACAGATATGTGAAGGGACAAGGGAAATTATTCTCATTAGTCACCCAAGACAGAGTAATAAATTTGAGCTGTTGCAAGGAAAATGTAGGTTAAATAGCATGAAAATCTTTGAAACTGTCAAAACAGATAGACAATGAAACAAACTGCCAAAGGATTTTGAGGAGTCACTGCCTCCAGAGGTATTCAAGGTGAAATAGCTACTCATCTATTGGAGATGATTTTGGACCAAGCAAATTAAAAGAAGTAACATGACACAGGAAGGATGAAATGGATAGATGCCAGCAAAGGTCCTTTTAGACTCAACTTATCCTGGGGATGAAAAACAACATTTGAAAGACTGTTAAACACAATAAGGCATGAAGAAGACTGCATATAAAGTGGCAAAAAGAAAAACGAAGAGAAGACTTTTGAAAGGTTATAGCACAAGGATTTAAAATCATTAGTTTTAGATACTAAAAAAGGCAGAAGAAATAGCTTATTGCTGCCATTAAGCCTAACACTTACCAACAGCTTCAAATACGTGAAAATTACATACCTGGGTGATCTTTCTACAGTCATCTATGGAAGAATGTGGAAACACACTGAATGTAATCCAGACCTTGTATAACCTTGCATCTCCTTCTTTTGATATGTGCATCCAGGTTGCTGATGGAGAGGGTAGAGTTACTAGATTAAAATAGGAGGTATAATGATTATTGCCCAAAACCCAAATGAAATATTTTTTATTCTTCTTCATTTTGAGCCATAACTTGTTCTCCACATAGCAATATTAATTTCAGTAGAACCACTTGAAAATGAAGATACCATGCATTATGAGGAAGAATGGTGCAATCTGGACTCCTATCATGTGTAATAATTATAACTATTTATTAAGCATGAGGATCATTTATGACTTCATATTTTGCATTCTACTGAGAGAAAAGATTAACATACATTTCCTATACACTTTGGCTTGATAATGAAATTCCAGTCTGAATTCATTATGAATAGTCACATTTATCCAATGACAAATACCAAATAAGGACACGTTGCTTCCACCTGGTAATTTCTTCACTTTTATTTATATAAAAAAACATCAGTATGGTTGTATTTGGGGACATATGCAGCATTACTGCACTCTACTTCCACGCTGGTCAGGATGAAAAGTGAGAGAGTTGCATGATTGCTATTATGGGGGCTTGAGTGTGTGTCAGGTCTGTAGCCTTTGCTGCACCTCATTCATCGAGAAAAGCAAATGAGTGTTGTATTGTTGTAGGATCACAGGTCAGAAGATGATTTTCTCCAGGATATGTATTTGCACATTTAAAAGAAGCCCAGATTCCAAGGCTCTTCATATAGCAAATGCATGGCAAAGCTGCGTTCAAGTAGCTGATAACTTCATGCACACTCAAGACCGGAGAAGCTGTTGGGTTTACTTCCTTCTTAAATAATTTTTAAACAGGTTTTTCCACTATTTCTTCAGGTTTATGTTAACTTACTCTATGGTTTTCAGTCTGTCACGGCATCTTTCTATTCTGTGGCTGTTCTATGAACAGTTCTAGTGGACTGTTTATAGTCCAGTAGTTATAGTTGTATGCCACAAAATTCATCTGCCCCCAGCCTGGGCTTTACCTAATAGTGTGGTGAATCAATTTAAATCTTTGTCCAATGTAATTCTTAGCTAAATAGTTTTATATTTATGGACAGGGCTGAGGAACAAGCAAATCAAAGTATAAACTCCGGTTAGTTCCTTAACATCAGTACTTGCATAATATCTCAGACTATGGTAAATTGTTTCAGCTATTTAATATATTGTATCAACCACAGCACCTAAGTTTTTCTTTCTTGGACTCACTTTATGGTCTGTTGTGTCTCTTGATTCTTCCAGTCAAGGATCATGCTAATGTACTCATACCATAAAAATCTTCAAATGCTGATAAACACAGTAAATGTAATATAATTAACATTTGCATATTGGATATATGGATATTAATTAAATATTTATGAAGAAACATCCAAGCAAACTGTTATCTATCATTTCTGTTTAGCCAAATACATCCACCTAAACATAAATTCAGAAATTAAATGGTTCCTCTGGGTATTTCTTTATTATTAGTCTCTGTTTTATTAATCGGATATTTTCTATATGTATGAGGACAGATGAAGGTGTCAGTAAATCACAGTTGTTCAAAGTACCATGACAATTTTACACTGTTTTCTGTCTAAACTGTTCTATGCTAGGATTAATGTGGAATTAAATAACACAAAAAATATTTTTGGTTGCTGTGACTATGTGTAAAGTATTGCTTTCTTTTTTGTTGCTTGATTTATCCAAGACTTAAAATTTGAGGAGATGAAATAAAACTAAGGCTTTTCGAGGAGTCTGAAGATTGTGATGTAGAAAGGTAACATACATTTTAAAGAACGTTGTTTGTTATCAATTAGGCATCAGATTTTTTTCTTTTTTTGTTCTTTCTCCTTGATCTGTCTTTTGTTTAGTCAGATTCCACAAAATCAAGTTTCAGTGCTTTAAAATGGAGACTTTCCTGCAGCAAAGTCATTGCTGCAGTATTATTGCTTGATACCCAAAGGAGATAATACATTAACTTTTGACTGTTAGGTTTTTCAAATTATTAATAAAGGTAATTTATAAATATTTTTCTAGAAAAGCATAATTGAAATATTTAATGCATTTTATGCCTCTGGAATTCAATCTTGTAAAAAAATTGCAACCAATTCCCACTTCCCACTAAAATAATGAAAATAAGACTCGAGGAGGGCCCTGTTAGAAGTCCACAGTGGCATCCTTTTCAGTCAAGCATATTTATGACCAAATATGTTTTATATTTATATATGTTCTTTTATATGTTAATCTAATTCTTAATACTTTTGCTCTGGGCCTTCTGAGTACATCCATTGCCACAAAAAGTTGTGAAAATTCAATTATTTGTGCTGAATTAAGTGAGTCCATAGTAAATCCTTTATTTTCTTTTTCTGTTTGTATGAACTGCTGCTCTAGACTCTAAAAACCAGGTATTTTTTAGATATAATTTCAGAGATATTTTAATAACTGTTTAATAACTCTAGTTATCTTTTATCTAATCCTAGGTATCTGAAAATATACATAGCAGTGTTCTCAAAGAGCGAAAGTGATACAAACCCCCAAAGACAGGTGAAATGAACCAAAGACCTTCTAGACCTCAATTTGCATAGCCAAATCCTTTCCTCTCAACCTTAAATCCTTAAAACACAATTTATTTAATCCCTGCTGTAGTCAAACACACTGAGCGTGTGTAACAATACATCAAAATCATTAGCACAAAACCTTAAAATAGTGTATTGAATTTGTATAAAACAGCCAAATCCTTTGAGAACCTAGGTGTCACATATAGATTTTCTAAGGAAACACTGTTTTAAAAGTTGGTACCAAAATGGTATTTCTGGTTCTGTTGTCCAAGCACTATAACTTAATGTGCTTTCAGCAATAATTTTTCAATAATAAGAGGACACTAGAAAACTCCCAGAGGTGATACTGGAAAATATTGCTTTTCATCTCTAAGGTGCTGGCCACGCTGCAGTTGTAGACGTGAGTTACACTTCTATATTCAAGGTAATGAATACTTTGTATTGTATTCAAACAACCCCAATTGCAGGTTACATTGTTGCTGCAGATCCGACACTGCACAGGGTCTGGGGTGGTTTACTGCACCTCTTCAGACCTATTAAAATACTGGCTTAACCAGGAAGGAGAAAATAGGCACACCTCTGTGGAAGTCAGCTTGTGTATGAATGCTTAATCCGCAACGTAAGGATCGCAAAGCTCGTTAGATCAAATTTAGCTGAAAGGTCTGCTGATGGTTTAATTGCCTGAATGAAAGGAGTGAAATGAAATGGATTTAAATTCTTCAAGTCCAAATCTCGAGGAAGATTGTCCATCTACAACCCCATATTCACATGTATCACTTGGTTGTGGAGTGGGATAATACAGCATGCTTTGTATGCTGATCCTTGAAGCTAATTTATTCATGTTACAAATTGGAGACTCCTGCTCTCTTACTGGGCCTATGTTCTGAGTTTCTGTCTCTAGGACAGTAATTTTTTTTTTTTACTATGGTAAAACTTTTCAAAACACTTTACTATCTCTATCAGATAACACTCTAGTACAGAAGACCCTAAGCCCCAAAGCTTTAGGCTCTTGAATTGTTTTTCTGTCATCTTTGATTTGGAAGTCTTATTTTTACTGAGATCCTTTGGTAAGTGTTTCTCCTCAGTTCTATCTGTTTTGTTCACTTGGAATAAGGAGTTCTTAAAGTTACCTGTGAATTTAACATTTTGGCCAAAAGGGGGTCTAAGAGTAGTTTTATTATAGTAGTTACTGTAGTTCTCACTCAGTGAAAGGGGTACCATATAGTAAATATCTACACTCCATAATGATTCTGTAACAGTGAATCTGCATTTAAACTGGATTGATGATCCAGGCACTCTAAAGAAATTTTCAGAGGAATTTTCCATGCTGGGAAGGTTTACAGCTTGTTCCTGTACCTATTACCTCCTTGTTACCTTTACCTATTTTTTTTTCTGAAAGTTGAGGCTGTTTCATCATTGTGTTATTCTAATTTTATGCTGGCATAAGCTCATTTTCTGTAATAGAATTTCTCTGATATAAAGCAGGAGTGATACAGTAGTGAAGCAAAGTCTACATTTTTAAACTGACACAGTCAAAAACACCAAGTTTGATATATTTTTTCAGTGATAAATTGTAGCTACTAATTCCAGGCAAAACGAGGTATGTGCTGGAGCACTAAGCATTATGTTAGCCATACTATTAGGGAAAGATATTTTTCCCCTCCAGTTGAATCTGAGCCTTTATGTGACAGTAATGCAAGATTCAGTGCAGCAGAATGGGCAATAGCAGCTGCTACTGTGACTACAACTACTCCTTATGATTCTGCATTCTTGTGAGAAGGAAACTGTTTTGTTTTCAATCAAATGACAGTTGCATGTGAATTGAATAAGGATCCTTGGGGAAAAAGAAAAATCTGATACCTCATAAGTTCTCTTTCCTTTTTTAAAATAAATTTCCATTTGGCACAATGGATTGTTCCACCCTCCTCTGCACCAGCCTTCTCTTTCAAGACTAATTTAACCTACAGCTTAAACAGTGAAGAGATTGAAATTAGTGGTTCCCAGGAGCATTCTGCAACCAGCAGGTTAGCACTTAGTGGGTACCTACCTAGTAAGTAGGAAGCAGTATGATTTGCAAGAAATTTGTGCCAATCCAAGGCACTAAACATTTGAAATTCTAAACGCTAAGAAGTCTTTCATAAGAATTAGGAACACACCCCATGATTTTAAGTTGTTGCTGGAGTTGTTGGATTACAACTTTTGATTTGACAACTTCAAGACAGCACAAAACTCTTTCTTCAGAATCTGCTTCTACCTTTACTCCTTCTATATGGTAGCTGGAGTTGGCCAACAGCTTAAGTGTGTGAGAAAATATTCCTTGCTTATAGATGTGTCTTTTGTCTGTTTGCAGATTTCTGGAGAAAAAGGAAAAGGATGAGTTTAACAGAGAGGAAATGACCCGCTTTTAGCAAGTGCAGTGACCAAGAAACTTTTCATTTTCCTGTCTCTAAAAATAAGTGACAAACACAAAGGCACCACTTCATAGGACCCAGAGCTCAGGTTATTGATGCTGAGAGAGGGAAAAATAAAATTTTCCTGGTTTTTGAAAAGTCTATGAACATTTGCGTCTTGCATCATATGGAATAATTAGAAAATTATACATATGCAGATACTATTCAGATAGATTGGCATTCCCTCACTTACGGAAAGGGAAGTGAATTCTGCTTTTAAGAAAACACAGTATTTTCCTAGTTTCATGTGGCAGCCGCTCAACTCACTTCATTTCTTTGCAAAATACAGACTTCAGCATTTCATTTTTTATCTTTTATCATTAAACTCCTACAGCTTGAAAATGATTTTCCCCCTAGAAAATGCAAATCTATTCCTTTGTAGTGAAAACCATATTATACATGCAGCATGTAACTTTCAAAACTTTAGTTAGAAGCAGCAAAGCAAGCTGTCAGACATTTCAGTAATTGAATTTCCTTGAGAACTGCCTTGGTTTGTCAGCTCTGACTTTGCTGTCAAAAGAAAAGAAAATAGCCAGGGAATTAATCTAAGATAACACAGGGGGTATTTTGATAATACCAAGACACAAACATTAAGTGTTTTCTCTGGCAGAGTGTTGAGGTAGGGCTCCCCACACTAATCCAGGCAGGTTCATTCTAGCCTTGAGCCATTATTATCTTGTGCAGAGTTCTGAGAATTAACTAATGACCTATCAAACTGCAGTACCAGGGATCCTTTCTTCCTGTATTAAGATGCAAAATATCATTGCTTAAAAGGCCCAATATACCCTTTGTCAATTACTTCATAAGTGCAATTCATCTTTTACTGCTTCCGCACTTGGATTGCTTGTAAAATGTTTAGTGGTTAATTAGCCTGGAAGGAAGTCCAACTTATGAAAAACCAAGCAGTGGGAAAAAATAGCCATAAAATTAATGGCTTACTCTCTGGTCCTTATTTTATGGGAGAATGTTAATCAGACTCTGTTGGAACTGCACCTTTGACTAGCACTCAGCCTCCTTTATAATCAGCTTCAGAAGTATTCCTTTCTGGGTTTTCCCCTTTGGCCTTTGCTTTCCTCCAAAGGACTTGAATATTAGGAAGAGATTGACAGCTCTCCTAACAATCGCAACCACTCCTCCAGCTGAAGGGAAACATGGGGCTAGTCACTTTTACTCTGTGGGAGCCCACCTGGAATTACATTGAAGGTATAAGTCTGTTGTCCAAAAAATGAAACTAATAAAATACATACTGCTGTAGATAAAAGAAAATAGCCAATATTTGAGCTGTGAGACCTTCATTAGACAATGGAGAAAACTGGAAAAGGAGAGAATTGTACAGGGAGCAAATTACTGTATTTACAGCTACCTCTTTATACCTGCAGAGAAGATTCCAAAATAATCAGGTCCCAGGGACAATTTAACCACTGAATATTTTGGGTCAGTCATAAAGATGCTTAGCAGGGAAAAAATAGTTATGCCCTTTCAGTGGTGAAATGGATAAAATATTTATGCAAATTTTCAACATAATATAGCAATTGGTCTGCAATTCTTGCATTAAAAAAATAGGGATTTGTTTTGTTTATTTTTCCTTTTTGCAAGCAATTTGACCTTCATTTTAGAGCAGGTCACAAACAGAGCATCACTTTTTAATATGATGTAAACACTGTATATCATGAGAGTGTTGGTTAACCCTGCGAGCTGGGTCTTATACAGCACTGCAAGTAAGTAGACCTAGCATTTTAGTGTTGTAACTTAATTTAATCAAAAGCTTAAAAAATGCCAGCTATTATATTTAGCATAGCTAATGTCTGTCTTTTTTTTGACCCAAGACTTGGAATGACAATGGTTTTCCTTTCAGAATATAAGTGCAATTGTATAACTTTCCACATATAATTGGTTCATAATCATAATTCTGGGTGGTTTTTCCTTGAGAAAAATATTTAATTCTGAACACTGATGCCTCTGTCTTTGAGAAAATATATAGATGCTCATAAGCCTCATGCAACAATTCCCTATAACAGCTTTTCAGTTTTTCTTAGAAAAGGTATTGCGTGTGGCTGAGAATGTCATCAATTTTATATTCAGTAAACATCCAGTGCTATGGCTGCTTGTAAACATCTTTGAAAGAGAAGTTCCTCTTTAAGAATTTGCTCCTCATTAGGTTGACTATGTAGGGACATCCAAGTCCCTCAGTGGTACCCCAGAGCATTACATGTGTGCTCCAGCTGTTGTTCCACAATGACATGAGTCTCATGGCAGTCCTTTGTCCTATCAGTTACACACACAGCAAATCAGGGTGTCCTAAGCGACACCAGACTAAAAGTGAGGTTCAGGCAACTGGTCTTATGTGTCAGAGGAAGTCAGCCCAATGTCATGATCTTTAATAGCACATTTTCCCTGCCAATGCATGATATAATACTTAAGCCAACATTGATATACCATACAATTTATTGCGCTCATAAGCAGTCCAACAGCTCAACTGGTGGTCAGTTAGCTCTTGGAAGATTTTTCCTCAGACCTGCAGAGGTCTCCTGATGTGCTGGCACTATCAGCATAATATCACTGTAAGAATGCTTTTGTTCTGCTTGTCCCTTCCCCTGGGCTCCTCTGTTTCGATGTTTGGACCTTGTTAAACTGGATCATCTTTCTCACTCATTGTTCTGAGACGCCTATATCAGGTGACAAATTCAAATAAGAACTTGTGACATGACTGCTGTTTGTGGCCATCATTTTTCATCAAATGACTTCAACACTATTTTCTTATAGTGGTAGCAGCTCCCAAACAATTATGCCTTTGCTTATCTTATATAGAACCTGATACATTAGGAAGGTCAAGCTATTCTGACATGGGCTTCTTATATTGCCAGAATCCTTTTTTCCATTTTTCCATTTAATAAAATACTTGCAGGTACAAAATCATGTTCAGCTGATGCTCTTCATTTTTATGTAACTGCAATAGAGGTGTATCAGACAAAGGCTGTCCGGCTCTTTCTTTTGAGGACAGTGGTATTTTATTTTTACACTATTTCTTTCCAAGCTGTTGAACAGAGATGATGGGAACTAGCTGCTCCATGTCTAAACTATGCTTAACTGTAAATGACTTAAATTCATTCCCTTAAGGAGGACTTACTGTCATATATTACTCTGTAAATTATAATGTCTAGTAAAAAGAGGATATATGCATCATCAATTTGGTTCTTATCTGTTCCTGTAAAAACTGTCTGCAGAAAGTAAGACAAAAGGGCTGGAACAGGATGCAACTTTGAAGAAAAAAGATATAAACTAAACTACACTTTCAAATAGTGCTTTTTACTGTGATCTCAGCAGGAGGTTCTTCTTGATGTGGCCTATATTTTTGCATATGTGACAACTCCTAAAATCTTTCTTTATGAAACTGTTCATTCAGGGTAACATAACACATAAGTGAATCTTACCTTAAGGGTTTTTTTCATTTTTACATTCCCTAAAAGACCTTCGCATATATTTTTTTTTCCTAATTCCTCATGCCAGAATATATAAAAAGTCATCAACCTGCTTTTTTATATCTGGTTTCATACTTAATTTTTCTCATGTAATCGTTAGCAGTGGAAGGGAATACGGTGTCAGAGACACCTGTGCTTAATTACTGTCTGCAGGGTCTCAGTTTCAGATATAGCTCTGTCAGCCAAAGTTTATTCATCTTTTTTCCAACTCCAAACAGAATTATTAGGTTTATTAGGGGGTTTTGTGTAAGTTTTTTTTCTGTTTTGGTTTGAGGGGAGTAATTTTTTTTTAAGTCAATATGTATATTTCAGGATGGAGTTGATTTTTCCATGTTTTTTCTCTAACATATAAGATATCAGTGTTTGGAAATCCAGTGTCAATTTGGAAATCCTATTTTTTTAGCTAAAAGAATCCCACTTTACTGCTTACAGAGTATTTGTCAGGCCACTTTTGAAAATGACAATAAATAGCTTACATTCAGGTTTTTCTATTGCTGACTTGTGAAGACATGACTTCTTTTGCTTTTCAATGCCTAAAATGTTTGCATTAAATTTACATTGTAGCATCCTACAATCAAATTTGAGGAGAAACCAGGGCTGTGCATTGCCAAAAATTGCTATCTTCTTAGTGCCTTTTTTTTTTCAGCTATGCAATGGAGTGCTCTCGGAACTGGCATGAGTTGTCTTCCACAATAGTGAAGACCCAATCTCTGGCGGAGCTTTCAGCTCCCGGTTTTCTCTGAGGCATCCTCTTAGAGGGTGTTTAAATGACAGCCAAAGGTTTGACAGCAGCTCAGGTAGACGTCCCTAGTCAGCTGGTGGTGCTAACAGGGCAGCTGCCACAGCATGGAGCTTCGCGTGGCCGGCTGCCAGGCTATCTGCTCGGCTTCTCGGAATAATCTGAGCTCTATTTAGGTTTCACAGAGCAGTAGATCACCCAGAGTGAAAATGTCAGCTGACAGACCTTGCTACAATTAATGGAAATTCAAATTCCATCACCGAAATAATTTTGTCTGACCAGAAGAAAGAAAAATCCACCTTGCAGTTAGTGGTGTGCATAAATGAATCTTCAATGAATAGAGAAAATTTAATTACCATGGCCATGCACAAAACTTTCTAAGATGTCCTGCTGAGTCCCTCTCTAGTTGACTGCAATATTTGCTCTGAAAGATGAAAACTTGCAGATATCCCAGTACATTCCGATATTCTAACCAGACTACATTTCAATATTTTTGTGTCACTTTTATTATATACTTTTATATCTGAGATGAATCAGTTTTGTAGGTTGTCTCAGAAAATTTCAGCACGCAAGGTAATTTTTAGCGTGTGTATATATTTAATATTGTAGAAGATTTCAAAAAATAAAATAATTTTCATTTTATCTGCTTAGGGAGGATATATCTACAAGGGAATGTCTACAATAGTTATGACAAAGTGGCATGGTCAATTAGAGTTTTACAAGTCTGGTAAACAGAACATCTAGACAGATAGATCTTGAAAGAAGTTGCATAAGTAAGTTAAAAACAAAAAAAAACAAACAAAAATAGAAGCTTTAAAACGTTCACTTCCTTACTTTTCTAACTGTCATAGTTCCCTAGTACATATTTTGCTTGCATCGCAAGATAACAGGCTACCAGAAACTTGGCTTGCTGGGTTTTTTGCACTTAGTAATTTAAGTACTCTGTGAAGTTTCTATTATTACCTAAAGAAAATTTTGCTGGATAAAAGCTTCCACATTATTTCTCAAAAGGTTCTTTAATACTAAGGCTTCGTAAGCTAGTCCCTTTTAGAGAACAGCCCCTAATTTTTCATAACAATATTTAGGTATGATATATCTCTATAATTAGGTTTGGTTTTGTTTTACATAAAATATAGCCTTCCTGTGAATTTATATTGTTAAACTACTCCTCAGAATAATTATGTGATACAGTATGCTTTTTCATTATGCTATGTTTTTCTTTCATATTTTCCTGATTGAAAGAAACAGACAGGAAATAATTAAAACTTAATTTACTTTAATGGAAGGGAAACATTGTTTTTCATGTTTTTCCTTTCAGTTCTATTGCTAATTTGTAAAATTTAGCAATCTGCAATGTGACTCCCAATGAATAGTATAAATTACAGGGCTTTTAGTGTTTAGGCCTGCAAAGAAGTACAGGTTTTTTTCTGGAATTCCTACATTCGTCCTGAGAATCTTTCTTGACCAAACTCAGAGTATTAAGCTGGTTTTTATTTCAGTTCTTTCTCAGGATGGGTTTAAGCCATGTGTATATTACTAGGTTGGCTACTCCATCCTCTAGTTTCCACTGAACTCTTACATGAACACAATCTGGCCCTTTTGATTGATTTCACTTGGGTTTCTGAAGTTGTTCCATCAACTCTTTTTGATCCTTTTATCTCTGTAGTGGTTTTACTCTCATTACCTGTAAAGACTAATCTGAGGATAGGAATGTCCTCTTTGGTACAGACCCATGCCAATAAATCATTTACTTTTCCTACAGACTTTTGATCCTCTTTGATTGCACTCTGGTGGTCTAAAAGATTCAGAGTCTGGCTTATGGGATTTGTTTGATATATTTGAAGAGTTTTTGATATGTTTGGTCTGTTTGTTCTTAAATCTTCCCAAGTTTTTTTAAACTCATGTGTCAAGCACTGTGTTTCAGAGACAGTACAAAAGAAGGGATAAAATATACAGGTAACATATTACCTAGTAATAAGGCAACTCATCTCCCCTCTTTTACATTTCAGTATTTACTTAAAGTTCTCTCTGCTTCCATTTTCTTTTATCTTTGTACCCCTAGGAACAGATATACATGCACAACTATTTCAGATGACAGGAGAAGTTGTTGTTTCCTCAGTACTAGGGAAATTGTTTAGAAAGAAGGAAAGTCTTACCAGAGGAAAACACTAAAATACTGACTTGTATAAAAACACTGAATTTTGTGATGGGACAATGCCTCTTGTAATGAAATTGCAATAGGAATGCCTGCAGATGAATATGGACCTGTTCTTTCTCAGGAAATGGATATGGACTAGTTCTTTCCTGGGAAAGACACAGTATTCTATTCCAAATGCAGTCTTTTCAGTTTAAGTAAACACAAAAAATAAAGAAAATCCTTTCGAAGCAAAAATTCCCGAAGTATTGTCTATAAATCTGTAAGGGTAGAGATGGAGTGAAAGGGAGATGTTAGTCTTTAATCACAGATTACAGCGAGGCACTGCAGGGGCAGCATCTTTGCTCTGCATCCTTGCTTCCAAGATAGAGGGGAAGGAAACATTCTGTGTGGGGACAGAATAAAATAGTCACTCCATGCTACAGAAAGTGAACCTGATAAGGAAAGGCAGTTCTGAATCACATCCCATTATGTGGGAAACTCTCATAGAATGTTTGAAGCAAAAAAACTTTGTCTAATATAAGTGCTAAAATATTAATTGGCTGCTATGTAATATTGAGTAAGGACAGTAGCTTTTAATCATTGTGTAAGTTATTTTATTCTTTTGTGAAAAAATAACAAAATAATATTTTACTTATCGGATTTTAAGAAAAGCAGAGAACTGAAAGTCGCTATTTTAGTATAAACACTGGGGAGAAATCAGTGCAGGTCTGCATTGTAGACAATACCCTCTTATTATAGCATTAAACTAGAGATAATAGTATGGAATTTATATAAAGGTGTTATTCACATATATATGAAGAACACAAAATATTTTAAATGTAGAATAGATGTAAATATCTATTAGTAAGACCTTCAAATGAACAATAAGCAGGTGAAGAATTTTGAACAAAATTACAGAAAAATACCTTAACTTGAGAGCGCATGTTAAGAAATGAGAAGGAACAGAATGGCTGAAGGAGTTTAAAACAAACCCCAATAAATGAACCAAAAAACTAACCCAAACCCTCAAACCTGCAACACTGTCATGGCACAGTAAAAGAGGAAATAATGGTTTTATTCTTCTGACCCAGGGAATCTCAGCTGAGGCAAATTACCATAACTCATTTTCAATGAAGCTATGCCCATTTCTAGAAGATGGAGCTTGGTCTCACAGGCTTACAACAAATAATTTCTGGGAAAATGTGACTTAAAAAAATACATTTCAATAACAAACTTTTAAATCATAACATCTTTGTTTCTAATGCTGCTCTCAGCTGCTGTTTTGTTGAATACTTCCTGATAGATATGGTAAAATGATTGCACCTTTTTGTAAAAATAATTTTTTAGGTATCAGGGTGATCTAAATCCCCCACAAATACTGTGCTTTCCAAAATTTAGCAAGTGTTTTCTTCATTTTAACTCTGTCCACAGTTCATAAATAGACAACTTTCTCTCCTCCATAAACTAAGAAACCTCCCTCTCTTCATTCCGGTAATGATTTTTGTCTCTGACTCCAAGAGCACCTTATCCTGAGTGGGCTTTCAGTAAATATTTGACTTTTGTTATAGTAAAAAAAAAAAAAAAAGACTGTTTCTTAAACAGGTATTTTCTTTTCAATAGTGCCATTTACAATCAAGCAGATCTGATGATTTTTATTCCACTGAGAGACACTGCAGTATTCAAAAAAGTATCAGTGAAGTTCTCAAATTTATACCTCTGACCAATTTTTTCCCCAATTTTGTTTAAACTTTATCTAAAAATATATGTATGTTTTCAAAATCTCTGATCAGATTGAGTAACCATTACTGCCACTTAAATCTCCAGGTTTTGAACATCTTTCATTCCCTCGTGTCGGATAGATTTGTTATAAATTCAGGTTGTGTATATTTTGTGTGTGTTTACAGCAATGGGGAGGAATGACATTTGTTCCTCATTTGTTGTGTGCTTCATATGACCCCAGCCACTACATAGCTGAATATTAAGAAATAGTGGTTGGGTTTTGTAGCTTTAGAAATATGCTCGACAGCAAGAGAAGCCGTGTCTTGGGGAATGAGATTAATATGTTATACACTGTGTTCTCAGCTCAGGTGCTGGCAAAAGGAAATTTCTGGTCATACTGCAAGTTTGGTCTGTTTTACTTGAAATGTGCTTTGAGGAAATTGAGTTGTTGTTGTTGTTGTTGTTGTTGTTGTTGTTGTTGTTGTTGTTGTTGTTGTTGTTGTTGTTGTTGTTGTTATTATTATTATTATTATTATTATTATTATTATTATTATTATTATTATTATTATTATTATTATTATTATTATGTGCCTAGATTTCTTGATGCCAATATTTCATGTGTGGAGAGAAGCTGAACCTCTACCCTTCCAAGCTGGAGTTATTGTCAGGCTATGTATTGTGTTTTCTGCAATCATATCACACCTCAGAAAATTGCTCAGTTGATGTACGTGGTCAAAATTAAATTAATTAGTGCAGTTTTGATACATATAAAGGACAATCGTAATTATGACATTGCATACTCTTCTGCTAAAAAATAGATCACATTTTTTACAGTTGTAGATAAGGCATAATACATTTGCAATAATGGGAAATAATCTATATATTCCAGTGAAGTAGATAATATCACAGTAATTTGTGTGAGAAGCATTTTGGAAACTGTACTGTTGCAGTGGCTCACAGATAATATACAATGTTGGAATTACCAAGTTGTAATAACTAGCATTCCCTGTGAAATTTCACAGGAACAAAATGTGAAAGAAATGCACAAGACCCTATGTCTGAACCTGCTAGAGTACATTTTGTAGCCTAGTTTCATAAGGAGTACCTGTGTTCAAGAAAACAATGGAAAAAATGGAACCCAAATGAATGATCAGTAAACAGTAACATGAAAAGAATTTAGCTAAATCTAGACACTGCTTTCACAGACTCTGAGTCTTCCTCAAAGTCAACCCAGAATACTGATCCAATTATGTTTTTTCTTTGTCCAGTTAGTCCTTTTTTTTAACACAGAAACCTAGAGTGGGATATTTTTTAAGCCCAAAACAATGGTTTCTCAGAAGTAAATTCATTCTGTGTAAATTTCAGCCACAAATTTCAGTAGAGATGCTGAAGTCATTTGAGATCCTAATGAAGAGCAAGTACTCCCTGCTTAACCTTGCCAGATGCAAAAATTTCTGGTTTCCACATTACTGGCAAGAAATCCTCAGCAAAATAAACCCCAGGGACTCAACTACCATGCTCAAAATAAATCATAATTACAGATGTACTTTGTTTTTCATACTTTGTACCTCAAGGATAAGAGGAGCATTTCTTTCCGTTTTAATGTAGCTGCATTGGTGTATTGCAAATATAGGTTTTTTCAATAACTTTGGTGTAGGCTGGCTAAGCAGACATGTCAATCATTTAGGGCAGCTTCATTTGGTGATGCCGCTGAAAAACATTTTATACACATGCTTCTGGAAGAGGTACTTTTACTTTTTGCTTCTCAAAAGATTTTTTTTTGTCAAAGGAAGCGGAGGATAAGGAGGTAGAGAAAGAAATGAGGGCTGTTTATGTTATAAAATATTTGTACATCTCTAATTTGCTATCCAAGTAGAAAACAGGTTGCCTAAACTGAGATGTTTAATATTCAATGTTAAAGTGGATGTATCTCATTTAGTTTGCTTCTTGGGCCCCACTTCTCATGCAGGGTACAAAACTTTCATGTATTTATAACATCACAAGCCCACAGAGTCTGGTAGAAAAATCCCATTGTCTGCTACGAATCTTGGATCAGGTCCTAAGTAGCTAGTTCTGCTGGCCCTGGAAAGATGGTTATTTTCACATGACTTGGTGCAATGTTCTCTGAAAGAATGTGCGCAAATATTTTGGAAAAACTCTCCCATTCTTGACTGACTCCTGAATAACATTGGGAACACAGTCTATTATAAGAGCTTCTTATTGCCTGAGCATAAAAATGGAGTGAAAAATCTAAAAATAATTATTGATTCGATAGTATTTGTGACTTTAAAAAATGTAGTTACAAAAATTGCTTGATGGAAAAAAAAATCAACATTTAGGAAGAACGTAACTAATGAGAAAAAAAATTAGGTGAAAGCAATAATCTACACATTAGAAGCACCTTGAGAAGGTGTTGTGTGTGATGTTTAGGTGAACAGGCTATGAAGATAGCATAAAAAAAGGAAAAAACTATCAGCTCAATAGAGAAAATACAGATTTCAGGATTTTGGTTAGCAGGTTAACAGTCTTGGTGGTTTAAATAACCATATCTACCTTTAAAATCTAAGATTTATGAAGACCTTTTTTTCTATCAAAACATAGTATTCAAAATGAGACGTTCAGTGGAACTCCTAGGGAAAAATGTGGAAGAGCTTTCTAATTTCAAATTAATGTGTGCAACTCTGATCACCTGCAAGAATTGCATCTTTTTATTTCCGTTTTCACTGACATAGTACGTGAACTTGTTTCTTATTTGTACTGGGGACTTAAATGTTTGTGCATTCCTGGAGTTGGTAGGAAAGGCATGTTTTCTTTCCTCTGAATTGCAGCCAGATTTTGCACTATGTGGTTCATGAGATTCTTTGTTTATGAATGGCACGCCAGTGACACATTAAGGAGCAGCTGCTGAAGCAAGTGTAGATGTAATATACCCTACTGACTGTGGCATAGCTGAGAAAACAGTTCAACCAGTAAATCCTGCAGAATCCAAGCATAGAAGAGTGACTCTATCCAATTTTCCCTTTTACTTTTTTATCTTTTGAATTATATATGCGAGAACAGAGTCTGTCACAGACTGCCAGTGTGTTGCAGAGAGCTCAGGACTTAAGAACTCAGCAGAAAACAAAACAAATACAGGAGCAATTAATAGAGCCAAGGACAACAATGACCCCAAGCAAATGGTTTACTTTTGTTTGATTGGCTGCACATTAAAGTACTGCACATGGTGAGATCCATGTCTCCTAGTGATGTGTTAAAATCAGTAATCATCTGAAAGCACCAAATTTTTCATTCACTTAATTTAATGAATGCCTACTCAACCATTTTATGAAGGAACGAAAATTTTCAGGGATTTTGTAACAGACTGAAAATATAATCTACACTTTAAAAGGAGTATTTAAGCAAAAGGGCTCAAAAGGGACAACAGGCAAATGTATTTTTTTAATGTTTTTCACAAAGATAATAACTGTACATACATAATAACTTCACCAAAACGGACATTACCAACGTCTCTTAGTAATATAATTGTAGGATAACAATACTACTAATAAGAATCCTTGAGATACATTCTATATTTGAGTTTTGCTTTTTGTGAAGACAAGGCCTCTTAAAACTTGGAGTGTAAAGATTGGAGGCTGGGAGGACAGATATGTTACCATTCTTCTTAGAGTCGATTTCATAAACTCAGGTTCCTATGGTTTGTTCTACAATAATAAAAGTGACATATGAATCATCAAACACATCCAGAAGCTAGGTTCTTGTAATCATCTTCATAGCCTAGATCCAGAAGTGTTTCCACCACATACCCAGAGATAAAGAACCAATAAGCTCAAACATACAGTGATGTTAAGGCAAAAGATATACCATTTGCTGATGTTTTACCTACAGGATGAAGGGAAAACTTCAAATACCTGGGGCACTAGAAAATACTTCCTGCATGGACAGAAAATTGATTTGGTTTCTGTCAATAAAAAAATAACTACTAGGTATTAACAGAGTAAAAATGAAAAGGAGAGATAATAGAAGGCTTTATTGGAGGTAGATAAGAGCATCTGGATTACTTGTGGTATCTACCATCTAATATAACCAATGCCTCAAGAGAGGAGTGACAAAGTTGCACACACTTAGGCAATACCAATAAACCCAGAAAATTCATATCGTCATTTTCGTATGCTCATGCTCTTGCAGTGCTAACACAACTGTAAAAAAAAGTGCATATATGCAAACCTTCCAAGAAATAGCACTTATTTCCATAATCAATTTCTTTTTCTTTCATCATTTTGCACCATTACTTGCATTAGTTTTTTAGAAGTCTTTCATCTTCTTCAGTTGTACTCATGTGTTGCTGACTTCAACAATAAGACACTTGATAATAATATCCTATGGTGACACAAACTTATTTCTCTTACTATCCCAGTCAATAAGAAGTTGCTGGAAACAGAACTCAGAGTGATTAATAGCACTCTATCTATAGAGGTTTCAGCTGTTCATAACACTAATGTAACTGAGTACTCATAATGCCAGGTTTTGTGGTGTGATAGTAACCATCACAACAGGCATTTCATGACCTTTTTGAACCTTTGCTCATTTGAGAATGAAAGATTGCATGACTAAAATATACTCCCTTGAAACGTATAATATTCACCTACAAACACATTCTTCTTATAAGTCATTGAAATATGTTGGAGCCGTTGCTCTTCTAAAAGAAAATACATGGTCAGAATCTAAGGAAATTTTTTTCCAAGCTGAATCCTGCTTACGACCGGGATTGTATGGACAGAACTGCTTAATATGCCAGAAAATACACATAATATTTTTGCATACTGGCAGTTTGGGATTATTCATTGTTTCAACAAATACATGAGAAGTCACTTAAAATGGGACTGAAATCTAAGGCCAAGCCAAATATGGGTCTTTTAAACTTCAAAAGTACATATACAAAAGTATCCATAGTGAAAAATTGGAAGGAAAATTGTAATGGTTTACAAAACTTGTTTTCATTGCATTTTCTTCATAATGATTCTTTTCATTCTTTGAAAATAAGTTTACTAGAAACTTTGGGATATGGTCTTCATGGTTGGCACAAACCTTCAACAATAATAAAAAATCGTTAAAATTAAAAAGCTCTTGAACCTTTCTTAAAGTTTTTAACAAGCTGTCAACATCTGCAGAGTTGTATTTATGTGCCTTTTCACTCTAAACCATATCAGTGATATTCCTTGCTTCACAGTGAAAGATAAATTGTAATATAATCTGCAGAGGGCAAAAGAATCATAAAGACCTTATGTGAGAATAGGAATGATTTCTGAGATGGGAAAAGGTACACCAAAACTTTTCGTAACATATTTTCCTACCTGAAAATCTTGTGTGGGTGGTCCAGACACTGCTGTAAAAGGATAGATATTGCTACGCTACAACACCACCACATCATCTACAATATGAACCTTATAGATGGAGTAAGAAAAGCTGAAGTACTTTATGAATTGTAGAGTCCTTTTGATGACCAGGACTGTAAATCAAATACCAAGATTTTTTTACTCAATCCATGCCATGTGCATCCAACAGAGCCAAATAATTTCAGGGTTGTTTTTTTTTTTTTTTCCTACTTAATTCCCATTAATTAGATGATTTAACTAAGAATTCATTCCACAATTTTAGATGTATTCTTAAGATTTTCTGACATTACTATATATTACTGAAGAGCATATGACAACTCTGTCTTTTGTGGGTAGTTTTACCGGTTAAAATAAATTTTTATCAGTAATGATATGTGCCTGACTCTTCTTTTTTGGGATTTTCATTTGTTTTTGACATATAGAATTATTATGGTTGTAATGAAATTAGCATATAGGAAGTATCAGCAGAAAACCTATTTTAAAATGATAATTAAAGCTTTTATGTGCAGTACTTAAATTTACTGCTGTATCTCAGAATGCTTAAAAAGTGTTTCCTCTTGTCTGACACCTTTCATTATGTGTACATCAAAAATATTGTACCTTTATCTTCTCTTCCATTTTTAGAAAGGCAGTATAATATGAATACAATAGTCAGATGATGCACAGTGACTGGTTTCCTAGGGCTCCTGCAGCCAAATAGCAAATGTAATATAAATTTAAGACCATTTAACATCCTTGACAATCCCTAAAGAAACATACCTGACAAACAAACCCACCTTATACGTGTGACAGTCCTACCTTTGCCCCTTCAAATGTCCCCACAGCCAAAACTGAATTTAATTTAATGTGGATTGTATTTTAATTTTTTTTTCACAATCCACGAAAGCCATAAAGTCAGTTTTATCATTCTTCTGTTCCAACCTGTTATAGCTGCTACACCAGCGAATTAACATTCAAAAATCTCAAGGAATAATTTCTTCCCTCTTCATAAAAAGACACCATCTTCACACTCTGTTGCTATTAAGTCTTGTGGGATTTTGTATCTCTTGACACTAGCAAACTATATGTAATATGCGATTAGGATGTAATGGTATGAGACAAGCTGTGTTTCAGACTGATATGTCCCTATTTATTGTTCCCTGCCTTTCACTTCATGCCAGTATTTGTCACAGTCAAATAGTACATACCCACATGCCCTCTCATCTCCTTTATCGTGCATATGGTGTGAAACAGCTATCCTTTTTATATAGAGTACCGTAAATTATTCTTAACTGCGTTACTGACTCCAGAAGTTATTCATTTATATTGAAATGGGTAATGTGCTAATGTGCTGTGGGTAAGCAGGGACTTTGGTTAGAATTCACCAAAACCTTCTGTGTGAATTTTACATATATATATATATATATATATATGTGTATATATATATACACTGTGTATGAGTGTATTTCAAAGCTTCTCTTTCTAGTTGTCAATTCAAATAATGCTTAGTTTAGAAGTGACTTTAAAATGCTAAAACATTTGGTTTTGGCTGCCCCTGTGAAGCAGATTTGTGTAGCAGCCTGCTTATGTTAGAAAGCAGATCATAGATCACATTGAGTGCATCTAGCACTAATTGGGAAACTTGGCAGGTTGATCAGAAAGGCTAAAAACTAAGTGGGCAATGGGATTGACCTTCTTTTATACGTTAACACCAAAACACTCTGCTGAGCTAGTGCAGAGAAATCTGTTGACCCTATCCATTTTCTGTGTGGGGTTTTCATCTCTGGGGCTGTCAATCCAACCTTTTTCAGTAGTACTAAAACTATTAATAAATAAGTGTAGAAATACATAGCAAAAGAGTCAAAACATCCATATTCTCAGAAGTACTTAGAAGGAGATATTCTAAATGAATATATCTAAAATGTATATGATAGAATAGTGTGGTATGGTAATATATTGGAATTGTTATGTATCTTCAGTGAACCTTTGTTGAGTAAAGTGTGTCCACTAAGTTATATTTGAGAAGGGGGAGATGGAGAGAAGAGATCTTTTTCTTCAGAATTTTGTGTCATTTTTGAGGGGGAACATGAGAGTATACTGAGTCATAAAATAATGTATCAGTGTCTTAATACTGCTAAGCCTCCACAAGGCTTTTTAAACCTCCTCGGGTGGGAAATATATTACATTAATATTGCGTTACTCCACCTTACTAGGAAAAAGACAGCTTCTGCCTCACTTAAGTCCTGCATCTTCAGCAGCCCTTTCCTAGTTATGGCACAGACATATTTCAGTGGAAAACTTTCATGGCTGCATACATTATGTCTAAGTAACTATGTTTGTATCTTGTATCTTAGCACACAGGACTGAAGCTGATATTTTTATTTGGCATTTGGTTTGCAGATTCAGTTGTCCTTGAGCACTTCCAGATCAGTGTTTCTAGTCTGTTATCTTATATTTATTCAATGGTTTTGTAGCACCTCTGGTGAAAAGATGTAAATACATTTGTATTCCTAAATATAATAATACTTCATCTGTTCTTCTTTACTCTCCATAGGCATTATTAGCCCTAGAATTGCTGTGCTTTGTTGTTTGGGAAATCACCCTGGGAAGGCAATCTCTTCAGATGAGTGACGGGCCTTTATCACCTTCTCCACCCCCTACCATTTTTCTGGCTGCTTAAGGTACTCTGGAATTTCTGCTTCAATGCATGGCAAATACCTTTGCAGAACTTGCACAACGTCCTTATTCAGAGAATAAACACAGGTGAAATTTGAAGATGTGGCTCTGATGATTTTGCTGCCTGAATACATTAATGATGTGTTTTCTTGCACTAGTGAATGAAAAGAGGAAAAAAAAGAAACTAAAAATCTTTACTTTGTGGAAGTCAGACCCCAAATCTAAGAAAACATCATGTGCAAATTGTGGAGATTCAGGCCATGTCCTTCTTGGCTCTCAAACATAATCGGCAAAAATTCTTTTTCATCACAAAAGAAAAAGATGGATGCAAAAGCCATATGTAGTTCATCAGCCAATATGCTGTTTGTGACCCTTTGACCAGCCATGATGGACATTTCTTTTTAAAGTTTATTGATTTTACATCCAGTTTTATCCAGGAAAATGGTTTGATTTTGGTTTCAGTTTTGGTTTTATTTTTTTTCCTAGAAATGGAAGTGAGCAATTTTAGTTCGTGATTTGTTAATTTATTTGTTCAGATTTATACACATACTCTAAGTTTTGAAGGCCTTTGCTCGGGCCTGTGGTTTATGCCATTTTCTATTCTTTTTAATTTATGTAATGTTTACTGCTAACTTGTAAACCAGAACAACACACTGCCTTACCTCCGAATAAATTGCTATTCTGTTAGACTACAACGGGTAGGGATCTGGTCCAAGAATTTAATGCCAAAGAAATAACATGGATGCTTCCTTGGGCTTAAAGTGCTATATATTTTCAGAAGAGTAGGATTTTTCTGCACTAACCCTCCGTATTCCTGTGTTGCATTTCCTGTATAATTCTCTGAGTTTCACTGAATATTACAGTCCAAATAAACCTTCGGTCATTGACTTCAAAGCTACAAGGAAAGATTATTTAGCAGAATTTGCTATTTTAACCATTACAAATTAATATTCGTCCACATATCCTATATGATAACATCATCATGTCTGAAATATGCACAAAAAGTCATCTATACACAAACCAAATTTTCTGGTTTGCAGAGTTAGAAACATAGCAGAAAACCACAGAGCAAGCCAGGCCATATTCCAAGATATTTATACAACCTTTCCCTGTTCTCAAAATCCTCTGACACATGATTTTACAGGACATATTTTGGTCACAGTTTAAAGGAGCTGTGTCTGTCCATAGGAGATATATAATATTGGAACTATTGTCTCATCTGTGAAGATGACATTTGGGATTTTTATTTGCCTCAAGGCATCTGTTGGCCTTTTACAACATTTTCTTTTTATTGGTGTCCCTAATCGAATATAAGTGCATATTGAAAAGAAAGTTTTATTACATCAATGTTGCCTCCTTTTTTTAGAGTAGTTAATTTATATATTTAATCTGTCACTCTCTCATCTTTTTTGCTGCTCTGCAGAGTCTCTTATTTTGAATTTCTGTATTTCTTGCTGGCTATAAAAACCTTCTTTGCACATCCTGGTGAACATCACGCTATAAACTTTTTGATAGGTAATTTGTGACCAAATCTGTGATTAGCATTTAAGTGTTCTTAGCTTATCAAAATATTTTTCAAGAGAGAAAGAAAGAGAGAGAGAGAGAAAGAAAAAGAGAAAGAGAGAGAGAGAAAGAAAGAAAGAAAGAAGAAAGAAAAAAGAAAGAAAGAGAAAAGACATCAAATTGTAAGATGGAGGGGAAAATATAATATAATTATATACATTGAATATACATAATTACATATAACATAAACATATGATTAAATATTATTATAGATTTAAATGATATTGACTTGTATTTCTATTATATTATTAAATTATATTTATTATATTACCCCTGGAGCTGTTGAATGCAGTGTGGTGCATTTTCCTCTAAGTGTATTGAAGATGATGACAATGATGAAGATTATAACAACAGCAATAAGAATAGTAGTAATAAAAGTTGTAGAAGATACGTTTCTACCTCTGTGCTTAGTTCAGGAGCTGGGATCCCAGCAGTCACTCTGATGTCGGTTTCAAAAAAAACTGGTCCAAAATCCTTTGAGTGTAGGAAGAAGTATGATGAAGTCCGTGCCCTTCTTTCATGCTATGACGACCAGTGAAAGCTATCTTTTTAAAAGATACCCCAGGTGCATCTGTGAGGCAACTAGACAACTGCTTTTGAAGCAATACTCTAACTGCAGTAGCCTAAGGGATTTAAGTGAAGCAAATTTTTCAAGAAGTAATAGATTTATTGGATGTAGCTGGAATATGTAAGCAAGCCTTTGGACATGTTTCTACTCTCTTGTCAAACTGCAGCTTAGCAAATTTATTCAGGTTAATGCTTCTTGGTCAAACAGATTGAGCAATGAGATAGGGTACCTTTGGGCAGCACCTGTGCTGTCAGAGAGCTGAAATCTCTTGGAGATCGCCCACCTTTCTGCTACCTGCCTAGCTCTGCAGTAGCACTTACTGAGCTAAGTAATTAAAGCTGTGTGAAGGACCTGAGATAGTTTTCTTGCGGCACTGTTGAGGGCTCAGAATTCAGAGCTCTTGTCACCGTGTGCCTCTGTTCTGTGTTTACATACCCAGCTGTTTACTGTTGGACTACTATATTTTTAGTATGGGGCCAAAAAATGGAACACACTTCCAAAAAGTACTACAAGAATCATTTCATTTTGTACATGTGAATATGGATGTTACAGACATAGGACAAAATAGCTCACTGGAGACTCTTATTTATGTATTCAAAAAACCCAAATTTATTCTTCCCAATCCTAGCTGAACTTTAAGAAGTGTATTGTAACTTGCCTTTAAATTTCTCAGTATTTAAGGAACAGTTTCAACTGCTTTCTCCAAATATTGACTATTGTACTAATAAACAGTTTTGACACAAAAAATTCTACAAGGTTAAACACTCTTCATTATTTTTAAAATACCTTTTAATTTACTTCTCATCATTGATACTCTACTCTGCACTGATCAAACCAGTTTTTAGACAACTGTTAAGTTCAAAACTGTTGGTCACAAAATACCACTATGAAGGCTGATTACTGTATAAATCTAGTGCCAAATTACCTCTAAAGTTGAAAAGATTTCTAATATATGGAAAACTGTTTTGGTCTACCAAATACTGTAGTATTTGCAGAAGGGTAGTCTGATAGATCAAGAAGCCTTTCCTTTTCTTTTTGAAGCTCAGGAATGAAACTAATTTTCTGTTTGCCCATCAAAAATGTATGATATAAAATTAAAACCGTTTCTGTTTGTCCTCCTTCCTATTTTCCATGGTTAGCCTGAAGGTTTTGCTGAAAAGTAATACAATTAGTAGTATTTAAAATAAATCTGATGCTTATTTTGCTGAGTTTTATTTTTTACTCACAAACGAAAAGAATACTGATTGCTGCATTTTTGGGAATATGGAATTAAAGAATATGGAGTTTGAATGCTTTTTAATTTTCTCATGCTTAGATTATATTGCATACTAAATAAAAAAGCATGGAGCATGGCTTTAGAGGCAGAGCGTGCTGTGAGTTTTGAGTGCACTGTTAGCTGGCACTGGTGAAATAATTAATTGAGAGGGTAGCAGTATGATAAATGGGGTCTGAGTAGCAACTCCAACAGGATTTGATCTGCAAAGAGCTCTCTCTATCCTGTCTAATCAGAAGAGGAAGCAATTGGTCAGTTTTGAATATGCTAGGAGACATGCAGTATTACACAATGATAAAAGAGCCTTCAGTCCCATGAAGTCATGATAGAGTCATCCGAATTTTCCATTATATAGTTATATAGTTATTGTCCCATTATACAGTCAACTGAACTTTCCGTTATCAAGTCACTCCTATCCCACGGCAGGATTTAAAATTGTAAATGAAGTATTGTGAACCTGGAGCCTTGTAATCCATCTGTGGATTGATGGTGTGAATGTTCTCCCATCTTGTCTCTGTGTGTGTTTCCAGAACTCAGCCAGGTAATCTGATCTTTATATAAGGAAGAAGGGAATTCACTAAAATGAATAAGACAAATAGACATTATCACTTCTCCAGATAGATACATCTTTATAAGGCCACTTCAGACTACAAAGGTATATCGAGTTTTGCTACATGAAACATAAATAAAACAGCTGATTTAAATACTGTCATCAAAATTCTACTGATAAAAGTACAGACATATATATATGAATTGTGACATACATATATATATGAATTGTGTTAAAATATTTTTTACTTCTATGTTCTTGCAGAATATCTTAATGATAAATTAAACTGGCAGCAATCAAGATATTCCTTGAATACCTAAGCAGATTGCAAGTATTTGCAAGGTGTTGTATTGCAGTATGTCCTAGGAACACAGTAATGTTCTCATGGAATTTTGATGAAGGTTATGCTATTGTTCTTCCAAATTCTTCACATATCTGTCTTGAGGAAATGCTAAGAGACTCAAGCTTAGCAGCTTACCTTTTCTGCTTTGATTGAAATTTCCTACTGAATTTGATCTTTTGCATTTCTAATAGAATCATGATGGTCATTAATAACTTCACATTTTTTCAAAACTGTCACCACACAGAGAGGTTAATTACCCTTGGTGAAAATGAAAAGGTATAAAAAGAACAAGGTTGCCGAGAAGGCTGAATCTAAAAAAAGACTGACAGGACACCTTTGTTAAAACTTCACAACTCCACAGTATATCTTCTATAAAATTTTAATGTTAATATATATACTTTAGATAGTAACTTAAATGCAATCCTGTGAAGAATCTTTAGGACATGCATATCAGATACTCAGCAGAATATTGGAGGCTAAAAATTAATGACACTGACTGGATTGAAAGGCAGGTGAGAAGGCCAGGTGAAGGTAAGTTTTATTTTCATCTTGTCTGATTTTGTTTTTAAACAATATTGGTTGGTTTCTCTTTTTTATTTTTTAATATTGTTAATTATCCTGTTCTTGGTTCTTCATCCATGTGCCATCCATTTTATTCTGCCCTTTTTTTCTGTATTTATAGGATCTCTTAACTTGGTCATCAGAGTTCCTCTATTTTCTGGGACAGCGTCTCCGATAGAAATAACAAACAACGTCATCCCAGTTTGTGCTCTCAGAAATCTATTAACCTTGCTACAGCTGTACAATTTTCCTAACATTATAGCCATTATCAGATTCTCCTTACTGGATGTCATGATCTAGGAATGGCACCTGCTAACTCAGTGCTCTCTTCCCCTCACAGGCTCACTCACTACCCTTCCTGCTCTGTGGGGAGATACAAAAGGCAGGGATTACAGGTCGAGATAAAAACAATGTACTGGAAACAGCTACGAGATAAGAAACATTAATAGTAACAGCAGCAATATTAATAACAAAAGTGCACAAAAGAGGGTGATTTACATGCAAAATGCTCGGTGAGTCCAACCCAAAACAATGAGACTGCAGCCAGCACCACCCCTCTGCTCCCTCCATGCTCCATTTTTTTCCCGAATGGAAAGGCATGTCCATTTTCTTGGAAACAAGGTGGTGAGAGAGAGTCCCTTCCTGCTGGCACCTGGCAACGAGATAAGGTGGTCTTGAATAACCTCTTAGACAGGATCGCAGCTACACCTCCTCAGCTACTGCAAAAATTAATTCTGTCCTGGCCAAAACAGGGCACTGGACTGGTTGCACATCTTGTTAAATTCCTCTGCTAAGCATTACCTTCTTGAATTGCAGCAAACAGAATCATGTACATACTATACATACGTTTGTAAAGTCTAGGCAGCCAAAGCCTTCCAATCAGCCCATTTAATTCTATAAATTGACTAAAAAATATGGCACTTAAGAAATAGAATTCATTCCTTTTTTAACATGTTTTTGCTTAGATGTAGCTTTCAAACAACACATGACAAATTCCTCCCCTAATGTTAGAACTTCAGGGTTTATATTATTTTCAACCATAGGAGCTAGAGATTTGGGCTGAAATTTTGACTTTATTGCAATTAATATCAGCATTTCCAGTAATGTCAGTAGAAGCAGATTTTTACCCTTATTCTTATTTATTTCAGAAGAAAAATGCATTTCTCTTATTATATTAAGAAGAAAGAACTGTTATTTAAGATACTACATCCTTGAAAGCTCATGAGAGAGGAATAGGTTATAGCATATATAACGTAACTGTGGCTCTGCACTTCTTTTTCAGTTTTAAGTTTATTGATTTGAAGTACGCAAGGCCAGAAGACATCGTTGCATCAGCTAGTCTGTTGTACTGTATAACACAGGCCATTACATTTCAGACAACCTCCACTGAACTTGATAATCTGCATTTGGATATGGATCATTGGCTGATACTTGGCTTCCAGGAAATATAATCTTCACTAAAAGACAGCGAATCTATCACTTCCTTTGTTGCTTGTTACCAAGGTTAATAATACTATTAAAATATATTGTGCTTTACTTCTAATTTCATTTTTTCTGACTTCAGCATTGATTCTTGTTATGCCCTTGTGTTTTAGGCAAAGAAGCTCTATAATAGCTGTATTTTTCCCCATGAAAATAGGTAACTCCCTTATTTTCTGTAGGTATTGTGTCTTCATCTACAGTCATGATGAATGCATGTCTGCCAAAATCAGACCAAAATGATGCTGTACAAAACGGCTTTTCTCTTTTTTTTCCCAGCAGACTGTTGGTTCGCAGTGGATTTCTGAAAGGTCTGTAACTATTTTTTAGGTCTTTTTAGCTTGTAATAGGCCCATGATTAGAAAGACATACCCCAATCTCTTCCCCTCTCCCCTAAAAGTTTGACACATTAACTCCTCATTCTCCAATCCCAGGGTGGTGTTTTGAGCTGTTCTTCCAGAATTCTATAAATTTCCCTTACAGAGAGAGCAGAAGAATGATTTCTAGGTAAGAACATAACTTGATTTTGAAAGTGAATGCGGTATATTATTAAAATCTCTTGAGCCAGTAATGTCAGTGCCTTGAAACAACCCATATAAATAATGAATCAAAGAAGAGATGCACAAGCTCTTTCGGCAGGTAGTTAAATAAGCTGCTGAGGGTTTTTACCTGAAAGTCTGATTATATTGGTTTTAGAGGCGGGAAACCGTGTTCCATAACAGAACACCTTCAACACTTTACTGTAGAGGACAGATGCACCAGTCTGAAGCAAAAAACCGGCATTTATAGTTATTAAATATTTATGCGTAACATTTGTTACAATTTTCTCAATATGTTCAGTTTAACATTGTTTTTGTTTTTATAATCTCTGCTGATGCCTAGATTTTTAGCTTTCTCATATATTTGTAGTTTGTAGATTTTTAATATAAGTTGTATAGTTTCTAGTACTTTTCCTGCCCTTTCTCACATTTTAGAACAATAAGCTAACCCTTTCTAACACTTTCTTGAAATTCTGTTTAGTCTAATTCCCAAGAAGAGAATTTCTAACAAAGACATCTTGTTTTTCATCAGAATTTGAAAGACATAACAAGATATAGGACATAGAACCCCTTGGACCCACTCCAAAGGGCTGAACCAAGGGAGGGTTGCTGGGGCAACTGGTCTCTCCCTGGATGTACCTGCTGGATAAACTAATCAATAAGCCTTATAAAAACTGCAGAAATCCTGCATCATGTGTGTGCATAGCCGTATTCGTGCACCTGAAAGCTTTCATTAAAGAGTTGCTTTTTATCTTGTCACCCAAAATTGTTTGGAAAGTTTTTGGTTTTTGATTCTAGGCAACAGCACAAAGATCAGAAGTTGAAGAGTCCAAATAAACAATTAAAACTTGTAAGTGACTTTTGAGACTTTTCTTACTCGCTAAGAATAAAAAATAAAATAAAAAAAAATCAGTAGAAGATTCTACTCTCCTGGTATTTTTCTATTCAGTTATATGTTTTTCTGCATCTGTATGCAACTTGAGGTTTAACCTAAGAACCTGTATTCATAAGAGCAGCAAAGATGTAACCAAGAAACAAACCAAGCAACAGAGCAGCTGAATTTTGGGAGTCATAGGTACAATTGCATTCATTGAAACTGTCTGTACCTAGGAGTATGGAAAGACAGATGTATTTTACTGTGAAGATTTAGGAGTTTATCTTAAATAATGGGCCAATTAATCCCAAAATTCAATTGTTGGCTAAATCTTTGCACAACAGAGCCTCAGATACTGTGGGTACTCCAGGTGTTAAAAGTCCAGAAACAATAGCAGAAATAATTATCAGTTATTAATTATTCTTTAATAATAACTTCACTTGAAAATTGAATTTATCTAGTTATTATAGGTCCCATTGAAAAATGTCTTGGAGGCAGAAAAAAATGATAAATAGAGAGACAAACTTCATTTTTGATAGCTGCTATATAATTATATTGATTCAAAATAAGTGAAATAGGGTAGACAAAGTTATCAATACATTGTGGAACTGTTTAACAATTACTGTTCTGTACAGTCAATCTACAAGTCAAAATTTGACATTGTGCCACACTCCTGATAAGGTTGCATACAGTTTTCCTCTATCTGTCAATTCTTTTTCCAGTCAGTTTGCCCACACTCAATTCAAGTATCATTACCTCAATTCCAAGTGCAGTGGAAATAATTTTTAAATTACAGGGTATGAAGATAGAGATTTCTTGCTTGTGTTAACTTTCTGAAAATGTGTTCTGACATTTTGTCACCTACTGCAGCATAAAACTCATTTTATGAGGAATTCTTGATATTTTTTCAGGCTAAAGGATATGAGGCTTTTTCTTTTTTTTGATTTTTCAATTTATTTTCTCTTCTTGATTCCATTATGTGAGTGTGGTAACTGTATCAATTGCTCACATTGGAGAAGGCTTGCTGAAAAAATGTTTACTGCCTTAAGTGATAGTACAGCCAACAGGTGGAGTCAGCTTCTGATGACAACCCAGGTCTGCATGAGCCTTAAACAAACATTCTTTGAATTTCATTAGGAAAAAGGTGACACAGAGCAATTGGGAAGGAATTTGCCTTACAAGTCCAGCATCACATTCTAAAGTTCACAGGTACTGTAGTATTCCCTTTACTCTAGCTTGTACTCCTGGTACTGTAGAAGGGTATTTCTGATAGTAGATCTCTTTTCAATTCCTCTCGCTGTAGTGCCTTCTGTCGCTGTTCTGTCTGCTGCCCTACTGACTGCACGGCTGGAGCTCTGATTGGAAGGGAGAATTTTATTTGAATTCTTCACATGAGATCTCCTATCACATCTTTAGTTTTAACACCTAAAATAAAAACAAACATTACAATTTAATTTGCTGGGGAAATATAAGATGCAGGAGAGACAAATAAATTATTCAGAACTTGTATTTCTCATTTTGGTATAAAATGATAGAAAGGCTTAATCTGCCCATCATGAACACAATACAGCTCATTGACCTCAAAATACTTTTCAAAAATAAGAACAATTGTCAGTAGGATGCACCATATCTGAAATCTGGTGAATGTCATGTACTACCAAGAAAAGCAAAGTTAGAATGATTGTGGCAATTGTTTTGAGAGCCAGGGCTAAATAAAGAGGCATTCAAACTTTACTAAACGAATGGAGAGAATAGAGATGCAGAAGAACTTGATAATTTCCTTCCACTAATTATTTGTTACTTGCTGAATATCTTCCAACAAACCTCATTAATCAATGCTAATGCAGTGTCCCACAAAAAAGCACAATGGTCAGTAAGTTCAAAGCTGCAATAAAACTTTATTTGCACATTATAAAACTGCCCTTTTCTCTTTTCATCCAGAAGTCAGCCAAAGTCAGGCACTGGATTTGCTCAGGACAACATTTTTCTTTGATATTGGACTTCAGCATGCACACTGCTCTTCTGCAGATATCTTTATTCAAAAATATTTGTAGTTCAGAATTGTTTGCTCTTATAACCTCTCCATTTTAGGCCTCTTTATTGTTTTGTTTTATTTTTTTTCTCATTTTTCATTTTCCGAGTGCTATTTTGGCTTTTCTATCACTCATTTCAGTGGAGTATTCTATCAATTTCAAGTAACATAAGCTTGGACCTTGAAAAAAATTTGAAAAAACTTAGGATTCTGTCTCAGCAATCGCTGACTACAAGAGGATAAAACAAATTGTAAAGTACACTAAATGTTATTGCCCAGTACAAAGTACAGAAATCATGGAAAGTGGTCACACTGAAATGATACTGCTGATGGCACAAGCTGTAATATATTTTCTCACGGATTACTTGAAAGTGGATCAACCTTATATCCCTAATAAACATGTTCTAAATCATAGTATTCTGTTAGATTTTTTTTTTTTAAGATTGGAAATAAAATGCTATTTAAAATAGCTATGCTATTTTCTCACCATCTGGAATTTTAGAAGACTTATGCTAATCCACTGCAATGAGAGTTTCCTACAGCAATTACAATTCACATCTGTGTGCTCACACACAACACCTACACTGCAAAGATTGCTAAAAATGCTGAGTTTTGTGACTAGATGCTTGCGAGGAACTTGCGGATCAAAGGCAGTCAGAGTAGGTTGGTTTATTTATCTCTACTTTTAACCTATAATGCTAGATATACTTAGACTGAAATGACAACTATCTATGATGAGTTTGTTTCACTTTAAACCACTTCCTTTTAAAAGTGTCTTTTTATTTTCTAGATCTGCTACCTGATTTATGTCTTCGATTGGAAATCGTTTGTGAATTAGTAGAATATAAAACCAAGTATGCTTGTTTTTTATTTGTTTCATAATAAGACTGTTGTCTGTTTCTTTGAGATTTCTATAAAATAACACAGTATCTTATGCAGTGCATGATACAGTCAAGATAATGCAGTGTCTTAAATTTTGCTTAATTTTCAACTTTCTGATAAGTTTATAAGAGATTTTAATTGCATTTTTCTCTTCTAAGATACAGAAAGAAAATAATAAAATATGACCTTCTTCTGTGTGGGATTCAGAGAAAAATGGAGCCATAAGGGGAGAACACATGGCAAAGTTCTTCCTTTAGAATTTTCTTCTCTCTTATTTATTTTCTATTAAAGGTTTGTGAAAGGAAGCTCATACCTGAACAACAAGGATTTTCAAGGATTTGTACATCTGTAAAGAAAGATAAGTAGAATTTGCGTGTGCTTTTGCCACAGCTTTGAACCTTTTATGTTTGGGACCAAATTCTTAACAACGTAGGTTCAGAAGAGCTGTTGTGGACATGACATAGTTTCTAATATCCTGCAAAAATATTCTGGACCGGTACATAAGCTATTTGAAAAAGCCATGCCCCCAATCAGTACCTGAAGAGCTTCTCTTATTTTCTAGAGTAGAACTCTTGTTTGCGCTCTAAGGAAACAATCTGACATTCCATGAACAGAACATACCTTAATCTAGAAAAATAGAGATTTCAATTAATCTACATTGAAGATGTAGAGGATTACATAAAAGCCAGTGACACACTTCAGCTATTTATCATGCCATTTAGCAGTGGTACTAAATACTGTCTATTACTATTACTAAACTCATAAAATACAGAACTAATAAAATAAACATAGCGAAGAATGCAAAAATATGAAAGAAATTACAAAATAAATTATAGTATAGGATAAATGACGACTTGAGCTTTTTATGAGATGTTTAATTTAGAAAATACTGGTAACTCAAATTTCATCTAAGACTGCATAATCTCACATACACTAATAGAGTGATTGGAACAGCATTTTCCAATGAAAAATATTTGGACAAACAGTTTGCAGCAGCTCTAAACATTATTTCATCACCACTTTTCTCCTTCAATCCGTTATACTCAGTTATAGCTTTGTGATTTAAATTGGATTGTAAACTTTTTATTGAAGACACTGTGCCTGCTGGTCTTGTGCAAAGAAACCCTGAGGTTCTTTCCTAACTGGAGTCCCTGACAAGGCTGTGTCTTGCTTATATTGATAATATTGACTTTACACAACTCACACAGAATTCATGGCTTTTATTACTGGAATCTGTAAGATTGTTCTTGAAATTATCTTAACAAGAGTTGAAATTAAAGAACATTTCTCACTCACTGGAAAAAAGCCCCATATTTGTTCTAAGTGCTTATGTCTCATTCAGCCTGGAATTTTCTTTCTGTCTGAGAATTTGCATGATAAAAGCAAAGGATGAATGGACACGGGACTGAAATGTTTGGGAGAGGAGACTGTGACAGTTCCTTTGAACCTTTAAGAGTTTATAATGTAAATAAGTGTTTAGGGGATTATTAACATCCACATATTTTACCCCAAAGGCTTTCTGTAAGGTCAACTTTTAAGCGGTTGAAGCATGCAGAAAGAATTGCAAAATATATGTGTGAACATGTTCAAAGACTTTAGAGAGTTTGTGCTGCAGAATGTTTTCATTTGACTTTTAATATGATATTATTAATGCCAAATTAGTGTATATAATTAGTCATTATCAGATATATAAATATAACATAGGCCTTGGGAGTTTTGGAAGTCAAGGAATGCTAGCAGGTTTTTTACATGAAGATATTTTGGTTCCAGAATATCACCAAAAGAACAGACAAGACTAAGAAAAAGAGTTTTCAAATGAGCTTTAACAAGCAGGGGGCTAATTTATAATGACCTCAAAAAAGGTAACTTATTTCTCAGAAGTATAGCTTCATACAGCTGTCAACTAAAATATATCTGGAAACCAGCGTGCTTCTTTGCATGTCCAAATGCATTTTAGATACTCTGAAGCACACATTTTAAATGCACAAGCTGAGGAAAATGACCAGTGCAACTTTAATTTCCAGCTAAATTATTACCTATTAACTATTATTACTATGATATAAGGGCTTTATTATGTATAATAACTTTGTGAGACTTACTGATTTTTTTTATTTGTTGAACATTTTACCGAAATGTTGAAAAAAGCCTTGCATTTCTCATTGTAATAAAAATAAATTATGTGAAAAACTAAGCATGCAATCAATTATACTCACCCTTTTTATTGCATATTGCAATGTTGACCTGAATTACCATTTTGCAGAAAATAAGTCAATCTATTCAAAATATTTTTGCACATGTACTGAATTCCAGGTCTCTCTGTGATGTTGTATCGCTGAAATTTCATGAATGATGATGTAACCGTGGCTTATATGAACTGCTGTAATTTCAACCTGAATTTTGACTACTTGACAAGCATGAATGTCGACCTTAATTAATGAATTTGGTAATATTATATCCATTCATATATTACTGATATACTCATACTGTATGCTGAAGAACAAAAACTGTCAAAAGGTGCTTGCCATCTCTAGTCAACATTTGCTATTTCCCCCTAGAAATCTAATTCAATTACACCTGTCAAGAATAAGTCAAGAATAACTTCTGCAAACTGAATATGCCTTTGTTTCACTCACTGTGCCTTGAGGAATTTTTATCTCCCTTTTGTCTATATTTCAACAATTTACTGCATAAGGAAGAATTGACAAAGGGCATAGCAGGAAAAGGAAAGAAAAAATGTTGGATAGCGCTCATTCTTGAGATAAGTTAGTTGAAAAAGCTGAATTATTCATACACCAATAAAGTCACACCTAGGGAAGTGCAAAGTTGCTTATCACAAGGAGAAAGAAGGAAATAATCCAATCTGTTTACTAACATGTATAATGCAGCCATTCACTTAATTCTGCAAACATTTTCTTATCAAATTGCTTCTTAGAAAATGAGAAATAAATTGCTTGACTGTATTTATACATTGCTTATATAGCAATTTTCCTTTAGTATTTGTCAAACACTCCAAAGAGACATAAATTCACTCTGTCTGTCTTGGTTATGCAGTGAAAAAACAGCACCGCAGTAATGCCAAAGTCACACGGTTCCTCAGAGTTTTTAAATAATAAGGTCAGAAATACAAGTTGGCATTTTTGTTCTAATCTGCTGGATAGTCTCACCCAATTAAAATGCAAACATGGAGATACGAAGAAAATTCTGAATTTGAAATGCCAAAATTATAATATGAAAAAAATCCTATTGACATATAATAAGAAAAGACATTTTTCATTATCTAAAAAAAGTAACCTCTCCAGGAAGCTGAAATTAGAAATTAATCTTGAACTGCTGCTTCAAAGACTCTGCTACGTTACTCAAAGCCTTTTATTTGAAAATTTAAATATATAAATAACTTTTGTAGGTATTCATCAATTAATTAAAAAGGCTACAGTCAAAATGCACAATTTTCTTCCATCAAAACCACACTTTTTTGGGTACTGGGAAAATGTGCAAGAGAGGAAACATCTTGAGTTCAAAGGAGAGAATATCAGTTGATGAATCCACACACTATATATGTTTTATTTAAATATATATTACATATACTCTATATGTAATATTCAGTATATAAATATACATATTTTTCTTGGCATTAAAGCTAGAAACACGACTTTGTAAACTTTTCAAGTAAAGTTATCCTCATAGTTCATCCTTGAATAAACTTCATAGTACTGAAGGAGACACCTGAGTACGCAGAAGGAAAAGGAGACCACTTTTGAAAAGTACCCTGCTACAGCTCAGAAGCAATAATTAATTAATGAATTTACTTTACTAATTTGGAAATATATTTAACTGACATAAACCATCAAATTGCTTTGTTGAAGAGGGTGACTGACTCTAACTCCCAAATTGCAGGACTTTGGGGGAAAACCTCGGCCTGTGAAAGAGGATTTCAGTTCAGCTTTCAAATACTAGATATAGCTCGAAGATCAAACTAAAATATTAATTGAAAAAATAAAAATTATAAATGGCAACTTCCTTACTAAAAAAGTTGTTAGATTTGACACAAGGAAAATATATTAGGTCTTATCTTCATATGACCCTAGAATTACGAATGGTTAAGGTTGGGAGGGGGCTGCTGAAGGGCATTTGGTCCAACTCCTTGCTCAAGCAGGGTCACTTAGAGTTAAAGCCATATACAGACAGAATTTCTGTATATCTCCAGATATGGAGACTCCAAAACCTGCAGCTAAATAATTCATTAAGATATCTCTATGTTACAAATGGAAGAATACAAATCAGAAGCTAGGAATTTGAAAGAGAACTAGGACTACCCATGGAGAAATGTAGCCAAAAAAAGCAGAAGGTTTTGTGTGTATCAGAAACAATTCTAATTATAGTTGTAAGTTTTACCCATTAATAATCACGCTTATGTTTTTCTGTTCTTTACTTATGAAAATATCAGATGTTGCATCTAGATTACTTAAAAAAAGGTATACTTTTTCTTCCTTGATTATTGGATTAATGTTGCGCTGCCTGTGCTAAAGTTTAATGAGTTTTAATCAGAGAGTTTACTTAACTTGCTGCCAAATATCTGACCAATGAATATTCTGCACTATTAACATTGATTTTCTGTAAGTTTTGGAACACTGGGGCAGTTCTCCAGAGACTGAAAGAAAGATGATATTGTGATAGCATTCAAGAAAGGTGAGTTGGATGACCTGAGTGATGTTAGGCCTGTCAGTCTGACATTGATCTCAGACAAAGTAATGGAAAGAGGCTGAGAGAACCCTTGATTAATAAAGAAATAAAGGAAGTAAATATAATTAATGCCAGTCAAAATGGGTTTATGGAAAATAAATCTCTTTAAACTGACTTGATAACTTTTTCAACACTACAAGTTTTGTCAACAATTAAAATGGGATTGATGAAATACACCCAATGCACCACAAGTTTTTTTCTTGATATTATACCACACATTGCCTAATAAAAACCTTCTGTACAAAATCAGTCTCACACACAATAAATAGAAGTAAAACTGTCTAGGTAGAAAGTTTCAGAATTAACTGAAAGTTGAAAAACTTTTAGTAGTTAAATTTCTAGCAGGACCCTATAAGATTTGATATTTTTTTGTGTTTTACTGTCGTTTGTTACCTATGTCTGGTAGGAAAGCATTACTCGTCATTGAGCATGCTAAGAGAAATATAGTTGAAATAGTTGAATGACACCAGTTACCCGTATTATAAAGTTGTTTTTTTTTTTTTTCAATAAGCTTTGGTCTACCTAATGAAAAATGTTAACTACAGCTAAGTATACAGTAGAAATATACCAAAGAAAATTTAGGCTTTATTTGCAGCAGGGTGGGCACTATCATGTAAAGCAGAGATCTGAGAAATACTTCAAGTAATTTGAATAATTATTTGAGAATATACATTGACTGTTATGCTGTAACTCCTAGGAATGATGTAATCTTTGAATTCATAAATAAAACTACTATGATCTAATGCCTCTGGAAAACCTCCTTTTTTATCTTAGGCTGCTGTAATTTTATGTTAGTAACATCTAGTTTTAGAGTTCCCATCAAACATGTCTTAAATGGAACAGGTTAAAAGAAGAACAGCAGAAATAGAGAAAGAAGTGGAGAACTAATGTTGTTAGCAACTAAATTTTACATTTAAAGGGGATAGCTGATTGGCAAGAAAAATTTCTTTCATGTATCAGAAAAATTACATAATAATGTCAGATGGCTTGTAGTTGAAGCTTGATATATTCAAATTATAAATAAAATAGTTTTAAGAGTAGCATGAGACACATTTTAATCAAGTCATAAGCATTTGCTATTCTTAAATTCTTAAATGCAGGTTGGTTCCCCCATGCTGCTCTAACGCAAGCAGGAATTAATCTGAAGTCTTACATTACGCAAAAAAAAAAATATGCTGGAAAATTGAATGGACTTTTATGGCTGCAGTCCATGAATCTATAGCAACAGGGAGAGATGACTCCTTTGCTCTACTTGCCAATAAAATGAATTAAGTCTGATCTATATAGAAAATGTTCACTAGCAGAATAATAATTGGATAGTATGTGATTTTTTGATTAAATATTTACACTGATAAAATCTCTAGTGTAAATTCACCTATACACAGGGCAGCTTAGTCTGTTTTTTAAACCAAATAAACACACTGATTTACAATGGAATTATTTGACATTCATGAAAGACTTTAAGCTTAAAATGAAACAACTTTTACAGTTATGCTGAGCTTAAAATTTATAATAAATGATGGACTGAGTAAACCGTGGCGAGATATCTTGACCAAGCTAATATTTTGAGTAAGATGAAAAATATGTTTTGACCAACTTTATGAGAAAATGTTCTGAGCCAGTTTGTTCCTTACACCCAAACGATTCTGTGTAGCATCACAGGGAGAAATCTTCAGCGGAATAAAGTGCATTTCTTACTGTATTGTGCTTGCATGTCAATGTTTTTGTAACAGGGGTGGCTACAGGCATGACTTCTGGCCAAAGCTGCCAGAAGCTTCCACCATGTCCAACAGAGTCAATGCCAGCCAGCTCCAAGACTGACACTCTGCTGGCCAAGGGCGAGTCATTCGGAGAAGACAGTAGCACCTCTGGGATAACATGTTTAAGAAGAAAAACAAAGTTATTGCCCCGAAGTACTTGCAGACAGAAAAGAGTGAGAATATGAGAGGAGCAGCTACATCTGCATATATCAGCATACGTCTGACACCACAGTCAGTGAAGGAGGGCAGGAGGTGCTCCAGGCACGGGAGCTGAGATTCCCCACAGCCCATGGGGCAGCCCATGGCGAGGCAGCTGTGCCCCTGCAGCCCATGGAGGAGCACGGGGATGCAGAGATCCACCTGGAGCCTGTGGGGGAGGCTCACACTGGACCAGGCTCCTGGCAGGGACTGGTGGACTCGTATACTACAGCAGGTTTCCTGATGGCACTTGTGACCTCGTGAGGGACCACACTGGGCAGGCTGTTTTTGACAGACTGCAGCCCGTGGAAAGGGACCTACATTGTGACCCTACGGGGGACCTACACTAGAGCAGTTTGATCCTGAAGAGCTGCAGCCCATGGAAGGGACACATGCTGGAGTAGTTTGTGAATAACTATAGCCTGTGGGAAGGACTCACATCGGAGAAGTTTGTGGAGGACTGACTTCCATGGTAGGGACCCCACAATGTAGCAGAGGAAGAGTGTGAGGGGTGCCTCTGCTGAGGAGCGAGGACTGGCAGGAAGGACATATGATGATCTGACTGCCACCCCCTTCCTCCCCCTGCACAGCTGGCAGGAGGAGGTAGGGAAATCGAGAGTGAAAAGGTGAGCCCATGGAAAAGGGAGGGGTGGCAGGGAAGGTTCGAATTTATCTCTCATTATCTACTCTAATTTCATTTGTAATAAATTAAACTAATTTCCCTATGCCCAGACTAGTTTTGCCCATGACAGTGACTGCTGAGTGATCTCTCCTAGCCTTCATGTCAACCCTGAAGCCTCCTGTTTCTGTTTCTGTCCAGTTGAGGAGGGAAGTGACAGAGTGACTGGGCACCTGGCATGCTACCAAGGCCAGTCAGCTACAGTCCTTTTTGGCACCAAACATGGGTGCTATGAGGGCTGCTATGGTGAGAATTAACTCCAGCTTAGCCAGACACAATACTTTTTAGATAGTGTTTCTAATTTCCGTACAGAAAACTTAGGATTCTAAATTTAACCTGGTCTCGTACACAAATGGCATGATCACTGTTATGGCAAAAAGTAAAACAAGCAAATGAAGAAGATGTCATTGCACTTCTAGCAGAGGTCTGTGAAACCTACGAATTAAAACCACACTAAACAGAGTAATATTATTTGTGACTTGCGTTAAATGCAAATATAAACCTATAAAATAGTGGTACCAGCAACAGTATACAAAACATTTGCGACACTCTGGTGGTATGCCAGCCATAATATATAAACGTTAGATCCAGGTATGGGAGCAACGTGATCAGCAAAGGTGCAAACACAGCCATGTGTAGTTGGATGCAGGAGTATGCAAGGTGTCAGAAATTGCAATCCCTAGGTAACGAAATATTATATTTAGATGTTTTTACTGCCAGATCAAATCTTGAACTAATTTTTGCTGAATCTATTAGTTTTGGATTATTCTTCACTAGAGCATGATGCACTTGTTCTTTGAGATTCTTCCTTTCCTAAATATTAAATCTAAGGCATTTATTCACCACCGGCACCTTCAGGGATTGTTATGAAATATCTCTATGAAGAATACCATGTAATTGGTACTCAATTCTTTGGCAAGTATCTCTGGAGGCTACAGATGTGTGACATTTATTGTATATATTGATTTCTTAACTTGGTATGCTTATTGGACAACATCTGCAAAAGAAAGTAAAGCCCCTAATGGTTTAATTTAAAACCAAATGATATAAAAAAAATACAAAACTTGAAAATCAGTGAGGTTCAAAGACTAGAAGAGCCCAAAATCTAGTCCCAATAATTTTCAAGAAAATAATAAGTTAATTCTAAGAGTTAAAGACATATTTGACATACTATTATCATAGCATCCAAGTCCTTACCTAAATCCGGTAAAATTATCCACTGCAAATAGCATATAATATTACAATTAGTATTGTTTGAGTATATTAGTCATTTATTACTAAAACTGATTAGTTTTTTTGAGACAGAATCAATTAAAAACTTAAATTAAAAATCCACATATTTTGTCATGAAAGGATAAGAATTCAGGCACTTAATTGTAGAAACTAAATACACGATGGTTTCAGATTAAAAGAAGTAGAGTTTGTGTGAAAAAAACTTTCTAATGTGCAGTAATGATAAAGGTAGAAGTCATAAGTTGCCTGATTTGTAATGAAATAAATAAATTTCAGATTTTTTCTACTAGGGGTTTCAAACCTGATTTTGATAAATGTGCTTGAGTTTCGGTTTTTATTCTCGAGCCAAATTTTGTGTCAGTAAGACGCAATGTATATTTGACTCCTCCAGATCACACCCACACCAGCTCTCAGCAGGAAATAACTAGGACTTGCCAAACATACCCAAATTCTTGGCTACTCACACTAATTAGTGTGTATGCCTGACCTTACTTGTTAAGGCTACTAGATAAACCTACAGCATGCTGTCTGTGAGGAGAAGCCATTTTCCCCTGAGCATCCACACAGAAATGATGTCTGCTGTGGTTTTTGGGACAGGCAGTGACTAAGAAAGGTGCTTTAGTATGTTTTCTGTAGGCACAACTCCCACCCTAATACTGGCCCTAATGCTTAACAGAGGCAGCACTAGGAGCACGTTCTTCTTTTACTGATGCAGTCTAACAAGTCTTTCTAGGATTAAGAAGATATCAGGGTGCAAATATGTATTATACGTTGTACCTCACACTTTTTCTTCCCTTGCCTCATGCATTTCAATCTGTGCAATGCACCTCAAAAGTTAGTTATTAGATTATTTCAGGATAATCAGAAGCTCAGTCGGTCAAATCTCATACACAGTTTTGTACTGGAAATAAGTTTATTAGAGTATGTTGGTGTATTTACTGAGGACCCCAGAAAGGTGTTCCACTGGGACAAGGAATTTTAGATGTCAATTGTCACAGGAATGTTTCAGGAGCCTGAATTTAAGGTGAATGGGCTGCCTCTAATTTGCAATCACACTTGCCAGTTTGTCAAACCGCATCACGTACTAAATAGCTATACCTAGGGGGCATGGGTGGGAACACTGTTCTCTCCAGTAAATCTGTAATTTGCTCTGGCTTTCTTTACATACTGAATGGATCATGACTCCTTTTTAGTTCTTTCAAGCAGTGGTCTCTCTGACTCCCTTTCATGACCTATTTCATCCAGCTTCAGCCTGTGGGCAGACAACAAGTCATGTCATCCAATGCAATAAATCCTAGAATCCAGGTTATTATGCAGTGGTCTTTGGCTGCCTCTCAGAATAATGTTTCACACCCCTAATAGCCCTCACAGGTGCTTTCCCTCTTTCTTGGCACAGAAGATATCCCTTGAATCTTGAAATGCCACTTATATCACCTCCAAAATCTCTCCATTCCAGACTTTACCTCACAGGAATTTTCAGCAAACTGTCAGACAGGGAACATGAAAACTTACATGCTTTCAGAAAAGTTTGAATAGTATGAATTCTTCAAAAGGCCAAACATATCTGGTTTTTCATCAGCATTTGCACATGTCTAACAGTAAGAATAAAGGAAATGTATGCTGACAAAGGGCATTGCACGACAAAATGAAACTGAAAAGGCAGGAAATATAAAGCTACTTTACTGCTTCGGGAGTTGCCGAAATAGATTTTCTGGGGTCATTTTTGTCCCAACATGTGGCCTTCTATAGTCAAACAATTCCATATTTTTTATCTAATTGTAAGGAATCATTCAGGCTTTGAAAATACTACAGTTAAAAAGAGTTTCTTGTATTGAAATAGACTATTTAAACTAACTAAATAAATAAGTTCCTTTTTGCCCTGCTCAAAACAGTGTTTTGGCCTGATCGTCTCCCAAAGTCTAAACAAATTGGCGAAGTAATTTGATCTCTTATGTTCAATTAGTTCACAAAAAATATTTGTGGGGGAAAGAGTGACATCAATCATCCTATTTACACATTGCTCTTGAAACTCTTATCCTCAGCTGATGTTTTCTTTTGCCTTTTTAGCTTTTTTGCCAAAAGGTAAGTCAGTAGCAGAAGATCATTGCTATGTGCTTACCCTACCTTAAGGCCTGTTTTTGTCTCCGCTTGCTTCTTTGGAGAAGCAGGAAATCCAGAGGAAATATGCCTGCCTGAGACATCAGTAACAGGAATGAGTTTGATAAGTTACAGTTGTTGCTTAGGCATTGATTTGGGCCCAGGGCTGAGAACTCCTCTTAGGACCTATATGTCTGGCTTGATGTTCTCCTTCAAATGTGTCAGCAGAAAAAAAGAAAGGAAGATATATTAGCCTTTCCAGTAATCTGAAGATCTAAAATATGATTCACTTTTATCTAGCTACAGTCTGCTGACACCCTAACCCATGGCTGTATTTGTAACTTGTTATCTGTATATTCTGGCAGATTCAGCCCTTTGCAGACCTTTGCTCAGGAAGACTGGTGAACAGCTGTGGAGAAAGCAACAAAGCACTCCAGCACGTGCTAAGAAAGATCTCACATAAAGATGGAGGTGTTGAAGATCATAATTTTGGCTCTTCATAGATGCAGCATTACAATTCAGGGCCTTGTCTCCCACAATGGGTCAAGAGACGAAGACAACCAAATAAACAGTATATAGTGAAAGCACCTTGTTTTGATGTGAAAAAAAAAAAAAAATCTTCCCACTTAGTTTTTACAAAGAAATAGTATTTAACTGTTAAATATATATTTTTTTAAAAAATTAAAGTCACTTTTTCATTATGAATTTGCATCCATAAGTGCAGTGACTGCATTTCAAGGCTCTGTTTAGGCCCTGGGATCTTTCTGAGCAAAGGTTGTTGAGAGAATTACTGTGTATCACCAGAACATGTTGTAGAATATGAAAATATTAACTTCAACAAAATGTTTTAGAGAAGGTAGAGTGTTTCCTTCCACAAAGTTTTCTTCAGTTTTATAAAGTTTATTTGCTGTAGACTGTTATGAATTTCCTGCACAACAGTTAAATAGGACAGAATCAAGTGAGTATACGATTGTGAAACAAACACTTGCAAGGTATCTCTGCTATGACTTTAGGAAAAGTCAATTTTGTAATTACACAGTGATTAACAATTGTATTTGTATTTTCTTATCTTGGTGTCATAAACATCCCCCTTTTTGAAGCTGGCATTAATATGAGCTTTGAAAAAGAATGCCAATAGCACTTTTGAGTGTTGAACAATATTTTCTTTGAGGATTATGGAAATTAGTTTTAAAGTCTCATTAAATGATAATTTTTAAACCAACTCTAAAACCAAACTCTAAAAATTCTTAGCTAAAATTCAGATCAGTGGAGCACAAAGTTGGCAGGTAACACATTGTTAGATATGGTGCTCATACTTCTATATTCTGTAAATATTTAATTTGTGTTCCATGTTTTCAATGTACGAATTGTCTAATATGCCCTTCAATTATTTTCATAATATATTTATGAACAAATTGATATATTCTTGATGTTAAATACAATTCTAACTTTTTTTAGGCAGATTAGACTATGCATCAAGAGAACCTTTAGTCTGATAGCCAGATACTGACAGGAATATAAGTAACTGGTTTTTAAGATAGTATAATGGTATTTAAAAATAATTAATCATAAATTGGATTCTTTAATCATTCAATCACTGCTTACAATCCTAGTACTGTAATAACACTATGTTTTTCATAAAGAGCAAAATTTAAACAGTTCATAAGCTTCTTTTCTTATTGTCTGATATGTTAAAAGTGTGACAATTGACTATGTCAAAATGTGTGTCAAATTAGACAGTCACTAAACAGATTTCCTGTAAAGCCATTTAAAATATCTTTTAAAGGAGCCAGGAGGGAACTGTGGAAATACTTGATAAATCATAGTAATATTAAAGAATGTCAGCAGTAAGCTTGTGGGGATTTGAGTTTGGGTGTCTACTCACTTATTATCAAAACACATGAAATTTCCTGCCACATCTGAGAGGGAGAGAAATTGCACTAGTCAATGCATGTATTAAAGAAAATAGGAAAGCAGCAGCCCCCAAAAGGCAAATAAAGCCAAGAAAGGAGTTGGAAGATGAAGATAACACACTATTCCCAGATGAACCTTGCAATATTTGTTTTTCATTCATTTTTATTTGTTGAGAATTGGGTTCCTTCATAAATATAGAAACAAAATTACACATAAATGAAGAAAAAAAGATAAATAACCTTGGACACTTTGTGGATTGTTTACAACAATCTGTTTCCACTGAGTAGTAAATAAAAAGTTGCTTTGTTTAATGTCAACAGATTTCAGATTCTGAACTTGTGCTTCAGTCTAGAATTTATTAACTATGTAAATATTGTTAATTGTAAATACATTATTAAATAGAAACACTAAATAAATCTTCCTATGTTCACATTTCATTCTTCTTTGAAGATCTCCTTATTGTTTGCCAGGAATTACTTTTATTCTTTGGAACATTTCAGTGATGAGCGAACCTTTCAAAAAGAACACCAGTGCTTTGATTTATTTTGAAGGCATTCTCATTAAACTGTGTACTGCTATATTGAAATACATGATTACCCTAAAAGTGCTGACACAAATATTTTTTCATATTACTCTTTAAGTTAGTTGATTTTCTGTGAATGTTAAATCAAGGACGTGAACATACACTTCATCTGCATGGAGATGAAGATGCTTCATATATTCATTATTTCTTCCTCTGCTGTCATTTTTATGTATATAGATTTTTTTTAAGTAAATGTACTAAGCAAGTTCTTAATAAAACTACCAATTTTATAACTCTACATCGCTGTAATTTTTTTTTAGTTCAATTACAGGAATAAACATCTCTATTAGTAATAACTGTACCAATAGAGTTTCCAGTAAATACTTCAGCACAACTGAATAAACTAACACTAACATTTATTTTTAGCCATGACGTGTCTAACTTTTCGCTGAGAATTTTTTTTTTCTAATTTAACACCTGCTAAAGGAATTTGTAATTTTTTTTGTGAAATATTTGGAATAAAGTCTTTTAGGCTTTTTCTCAATACAAATAATTATTCTTTTTTCCTAAATGGTGGATTATTGCTTTTCAGATGAATATGAACTTTACAAAAAGGACTTTCTGTATTTTGAACATTGACTATAAAAAACTTTGGAGTGCGTTAGAAGCACGCAGACTGATTTTAAATACATTTTAATAGAGGTTTGTTAAAACGTTAGTCTGTTAATGTTTCTAAAGCCAGGATCTGTATGTACTTGTGGTTTGCATAGATGATTACACACTGATCTGCTAATAGTGACTGAATAACATTTGTTTAACTGGAATACCACATCCTGAGGGTGTGAATGAGGTTGGACTTTTTGATGGATATTCTGGTCATTGTGTCTGATTCTGAGCATTTGCATATATGAAATTGTCATGAAATTTAAAATGAAAATAATTACTATTACCATAAAGAGTCATATTGTTATTTAACAGACTTTTTCTTTCAATTTGTAACCAAAAAGTTGTATCAGTAAACATGTGTGATGAAAAAATTTAAATGCCACATAGGAATTACCTTCAGTATTATGATTTCTCCCGTAGCTTTTGACTTCTTCACATACTACAGAACATATATACAGAGAATTTTGTCAAATTTACTCTGTTTTTAACTTCTGAGTTCTCCATGCTCTGATACTGTCAGGAGGATTTAAACATTTTTTCAAATTTTATGAATTTTTTCAATATCCTTCATCAATATCATAAAAATAATTATCTGATTACTTGTTAGAAGATATTTAAAACATATTTGGTTGGTTGGTTGGTTTGGGTTTTTTTTGTTTTGGTTTGGTTTTTTTTGTTTGGTTTTGGTTTTGGTTTGGTTTTGGTTTTAGTTTTGGTTTGTTTTTGTTTTTTGTTTTTGTTTGCTTTGTTGTTGTTGTTTGGTTTTTTTTGTAAAGTAAACCAATTTGCTTTTTGTTCTTCAGTTATCACTACTTCTTGAATCTCATCCAACAAGCTGGGAGGTAAATTAGCATAGTTCTCTGGGTGTCATTAATGAAGACAGTCAAAGAGCACTGAATTTTTTTTCTTACTAAGTTGTATAGTGTTAGTTGCATATGCTCATTAACTTTTTTATTTTTACTGGAAAGAAATATTGTTCTGCTTATCTTCTAAACATAGTTTAATCCATTTCCAGCCACAACAATGCAGAAGATTTCACGGCATCACTGATTTTTTCCAACACATATCTACAAATAAGAGTAATCATTCTTCCAATTTTCTTCTTTCTACAATACATGACTTGCTGAAATATTTTGGAAAATATACGAAAATGACAATTCTATCTATCAAATCTTTATATTTGAATTCCTTTCCTTATCTGAAGATTTTTCTTCATTATTTTTTTCGCTGTAACACAAGCCTTTACTTCTTGAATAATACAGTTTTGGAGAAAAAAGTAATCTCTCCTTTAGCAAAAGAGGTCTCATTAATTCTACTACTAGCAGCAATAATTCCTGCACTAACAATTTGCATAAAATTTGTACTTCCAAGCACTTGAACTTTTTATACATTATAGATGAAAATATTGAAGATTTAAAGGCCAGTAAAGTGGAGATTTGCAGATTGCCACAAGATGAAAAATAAAGGTGGGAACATCTAATTAAAGAGAAAAGGTAAGTGAGAAAGGCTATTAGAAATGAAAGGAGACAGAAGCAGGGCCAAAATTAGTGGAGACCCTGAGATATCACTTTGACAGAGATAATTTCAAGGAGATAGAAGAAAGGTAATAGATAGGAAAGACACAAAGAAGCTGAGACTAGCAGGATTATGCAGTACAGGGTTGTCTTTCAACATAGTGCAGAACAAAAGCATCTGACTTTGCAAACAGAATATCTTCTTTCAGACACAGAAAATAGCTGGAAACTCTAGGACTACTTACTGGGTTTTGGTTGAATTTTATTATATTGGTCCAAATCCCCAAACTGCAAGTGATGTGGGTTCTGCTTGTGTGAGAGACTCTTATTAGCATAGCGCTGCAACAGATTTTATGTGTGTTTAACAGCTTTCAAAGTAATCAATTTTATCTTGGAATGAGAGCAAAACATTTTGTGAGTTTGAGTGAAACAGTCAGATTATTTGATCCTCAAGTCTCGAGTTAGTCCTTCTGGTCAGAAGCAAAATACTGTCAAAAATCTCGTCGCAGAAATCTTCATAAAATCAATAAATCACTGTAGAACAACTTGACTTTGAAAAACCATGTATTTTGACAGATTACATGTCGTAGAAAGTATTTTGGCCATTTAAACTTGTCAGTTCAACATTTTCTGTGGGGTTGTGGAACTCACTCCTTCCTTTACACTCTCCCTCTGAGACCTCATTTCTGAACACAAATATCTACATTTTAGTTTTCTGTAAGCTTAGGAGTGAGATAACAGGCCTCTGTGACTAGATCCAGAAGAGGAAACTACAACAAAAGTTTTGTGAAGCAATAAATATAGCAAAAAATGAAGTAACATTTGGAAAATTATTGTCCTTAATGAAATACCACCCTAAAAGATTTAAAGAGTTTACATCAAGTTTTAGCTCATTTCATTCAAATACATAGGAATAAAATGTAGATATCTTTGAACTTAATAAATAGGAATAATGGGTCTTCACTCTGCCTTAACTTATAATGCAAAGAAGAAGAAAATGCACAGCTATGCACACACACACACATTTATATATGTGTCTGTACTTTTATTATTTTCAGTGGTTTGTGGGGTTTTTTCTGTTTTTTTGTTTGTTTGGTTGGTTTTTGTTTTGTTTTTGGGGTTTTGGGTTTTTTGTTTTGTTTGGTTGGTTTTTTGTTTTGCTTTTTTTTTGGTTGTTTTTTTTTTTTAACTGTGGAGGTAAAAATAATAGATTAATATCATATGATACAGATATTACAGAAGTTTCCTTGAATATTACCAGTCCCTGTAATTTAACTGGCAGGTAATGAAGCAAACATTTGTTGTAGGGGATTTTGATGAACAGCACAGCCTCTTTCAGTGTAGCCAAACACTCAGAGAAGTTAGAACTTATATTGTGGCACCAGTAATAGATTTTTGTGCTGAATGTACTTTTCATATGATTAAAGTTTCCGATTCTTATATCTGGTGTTCAAATGTTGAAAAAATATGATAACACATGGTAAGGATATTTTACTAAATTGCCTATGAATAACTATTTATAGCACATGTAAACAAATATATTAGATGGACAACAACGATATTAGCCAAAGTAATATACAAACGAGCTCATATATATTTTTCAACCATGTCAAAATGCTAAAACGCCAAAATGCCAAAATGCCAAAAGTATGTTTAGAAATGTAGAAGGCACAGAATATACTGTTCCTTCATCCAGACTCTAATAATTTAAAATTGGATTTATATATGCATGCTTCTTAGCAGTAAAAATCCATAATTTCGAATTATATAAGTATATACAGAAAAAAATGCTGTAGCATCCTTTGCTTTGCCTTTCTCCATTGGCTGTATAGAAAATATTTTCTGGATTCATTTTTCAAGAACAGAAAGAAATCCTCAGCGTTGGCTACATAAAAAATTATAGGGGATTAGAAAGCTACCAAAAGTGTTTGCACAAACTCAACAAAAAATGTCAGTTAATGTTGCAAAGTTTTAAGATCGATTTCTGCTTGATATTATGCAATAATCTCACTGAAATAATTTTAGAAATGAACAAAAATCTCTATGCTATGGACATCAAACTAATACAAATGTACATGTTATGGCTGTAAAAAGACAAAGAAATAATATTTTTCTCCTTGCTTATAAAGAGTTACCTTGTTCTTCACTCCCATTAATACTCATCACATGAAATTGCCTACAAAAATCAGTCAGATTACATCAGTATAAAGGCAAACCGAGCTTATAATGAGGCATGAAAAGCTCTTTCATCACTTTCTAAAACATATTAAAAAAAGAAACAGTGCTTTTAAGATTTTCTGTATTCTTTTGAATCCTTTATTACTCAAAAGTTGTGCTTCTAGAATAAAGAAGAAAGAGCCCTTTTGTGTAATTGATTGCTTACAAACATACTCTAGATATTAATTTTAATATAAAACATTAATATTTAAATAAATCAAACCATATTTTATAAATAAAAAAAATGCATTGGTTGCAAAGTTTTGGGATATATCTCATTTATCAAGAATTATTTACAAACTATTTTCCTTTTTTTTTTTTTTTTTAATTAAGGTTTATAGTTCATACTTTTTTTAGGGGAAGAATAAAAAATAATATCCTAGAGTATATAAGAGAATTTTTCCTGGATTCCCAAGCAAAATACTGTAAAGTCCCAGACTGGGACTGACAAAACCAAGGATTTCCTTCAATTCCATACAGTGGTACATTGAAGAAATAGGTATTTCAGAAAATCATAGAGTCACAGAAGGGGTAATGTTGGATGGGACCACATCGAGTCGTCTGGTCCAGCCTCCTGGCTCAAGTGTCCGGTGAGGGACACTCCACGTCCTCTCTGGGAAACCTATTGCACAGTCCAGTGCTTTTCCTAATGCACCCCAGGTCACCATTGGCCTCTTTGGCCACAAGGACCCTGCTGGCTCATGGACAGCTTGATGTCCACCAGGACCTCGTGGTCCTTCTCTACAAGCTCCTTCCCAGCAAATCAGCCCCCAGCCTGAACTGAAGCACCCCTCCCAGGTGCAGGACCCTGCATTTGCCTTTGTTGAATTTCAGTTTGTCCCTCTCTGCCCATCTCTCCAACCTGCCGAGGTCCCTCTGAAGGGCTGCACAGCAATCCGGGGTACCGGCCACTCCTTCCAGCTTTGTGCCATCAGTGAACTTGCTGAGTAGGCATCAGTCCCTTCATGAAATCACTGATGAACAAGTTTGGCAATAGTGAGCCCAGTACTGACAAACTGTTGTTTGTCAGTAGTCTTTCTCTTTACCTAAATTTCTGTAAGATTCTTCCCCTCAATATTAACTTTCTTTGACAGAACTCACAAAACCTTTATCTTTAGAAGACATCTTCTAAATGCTGAAGCACTATTTGAAAGACTGCAAAGTGTCTTGCATTCTTTTTTTTAAATTTAAATTTATTTGCTAGAGCTAAAACCAACATAATTAATAAATAATTTTTAATAATATAAAATTTATACAGCCAGAATACAGAAATTACAACTATATCTCATCCAAGTTCAGGAAAACTCTTTTTGCTGCTTTTAAGGATTTAGGTAGTGTAAGATATTCCTAATGTCTTTGGGGCATCATTTTATACCAGGAGATATGCATTTCCAAGGGCATCCAGTTTTAAAGAATTTCTCTTACTTGTCTTTCAAGGCCCATGTAGAAGTCTGTTCTATGAACACATTAGTTTGTCCAACAGAAAAAATGGCTTTGGTACATAAATTTATCTTTTTTGCAGCCATCTTTGCCTTAGGAAGCCCCAAGGCCATTCAATTCAAATAATATCTGAGAGCATTGCTTTTGTTCCTTAAGTTTCAGCTGACAAGGTGCCCTTGGTGCAAACAGGCTTAGGGCATCAGACTAACACAGTTTTAGAAAACTGTCTTTGAGAAAACGGAAAGAAGGGATATCTTTAGGAAAACTGTGAGGCCATTGGAATTGAGCTCCCATATTAAGTCAGATAATTATATTAAACCCCTCAGTTACAGCTGAAGAAATGCGCACTTTAGGGTGTTAATCCATGCCAAATAAAAATACAACTAAATGAACAAACAAATAAACAAGCAAACTTCCCCAAAGTTGCCTTAGGCCATCAGCTTTGTTCAGGTAGCTTTTTGCTAGGATACCCCAATGGCATAAATGAATAATAAAAAGCAGTAGACAGACCATATCCCAGGTGGACCACACACACATGAAGTGAAAGATAAAGGAGCTTTGTTTTCACTTTTTTTTTTTTTTGATAAGGTAGGAAAAATATAAATTGAAAAAGAAAGAAGAAATGGATGTTAATAAAGACAACTTGAAACAGAAATGAAGGTGGCAGAAGGCACAGCAGAGGATGAGGATGAGAAAACAGAGGAAGATGTGGTTAACAAAAAGAAGGAAGGAAGGCAGGTGGTTCAGCAGGAACATGAGGATCTTTGCATGGTATAGTATTATACATTATAGCAGAACTGTATTGTTGTCATATCTTACATTATGTGTATAATAACGCTTTTACAGAAAAACTTCTGACATAAGCTAAACATTTCAAAACATAAAGTAAAAGTCATTCAATCTTCAAAAGGTTATTCTTTTTGTGAGACACAAGAAGAGTGTGCAATTATAGATCAGCCAGAACACAAGAATAGCAAATAGGATAAAATACATAGCAAAAGTAGCTTGCATTCAGGCAGGCCATGTGTATAAGCTGAATATACAAAATAGCTCCAGAAAGGATTCCCATAATTTATGTTTTTTGATTCCTGTAGGAATCATGGCAAATGTCTTTACTGAGACCTATGAGAGACAGATGAAGGTAGAGAAAGAAAAAAGAAGAGGAAAAAAGTTACTAGGACAAAAAAAGACATTAAATCACTGTTTCTAGTCCCATCTTTAGAATATTGATAATAAACACTTTTTCTTCCTTTTTGTATTAAACTAACTGTTGATTATGCAATGATTCAGTTCAGTTTAAGCTATTAACTTCTCCAGAGATTTGTTGTTAATTTGCCAAGGATAACATAAATGTTTTGTTGCTGTTGTAATCCACTTTTTTATTACTATCCCATGTGTTTTTATTTATTTTTCTGAAGAAATGAATGCAGAAGACACCGAGTTTTCCTGTCTAGTATTTTGTCTCTGTCCTTATACAGAATATGAGGTAGAGTATTTCCTCTCAGGAATATCCAAAAGTAGTTTGTAGTAACTCTGGGATTTGCCTTGTGAATCACATTGCATATTATTTAAGCCAAATAGGAGAGAGTTCTTGTACATAGGCAGTAAATGTGTTTATCCCACAGATATTTACCACCCCAAGAAATGCCATGAGAGCTTGAGTAGGAAGGCCAAAGGACAGTTCTTCACACCTTGCAGGACCAAGCGAGCTGATAATACCAAAGGCTGAGTAAAGCACTTGTGACACGTAAAATATGGGATACACTATCAGCCTTACTGATTTTAATCGGCTTCATTGAGTAAGGAAATGCTTCGTATAAAGAATGTTCCAAATCAATATACTTAAAATATTAAGGAGAAAAGCTGGGATTATCCCAAGTGCCCCATGGCTTGTGGCTTGCAGAATTTTTGTTTAGCTACAAGGTAGTTGCTTTAAATTAGAATTTAGCCACTGTTAAGAAGAGATCAAAGCAGACAAGAAGAAAGATGGCATATGCATTTTTAATTGACTTTGCTGAACATGAGGAAATAAGGTCTTTTGGAGCGAGAACCTCAGAAAAATAGACTTCTCATATGCTGACTCCATATAAGCTATTGATTCCTTATTTGGTGGTAACTGAGGCAAGTTAAATGTTATCTGAAGGACTGGATTTCTGCTAGCAGCTGAAAACCTCAGACATACAGCTTTCTGAAAGAATTCTGAAGTGTTTAGAGAAGAAATATTATGATGTCATTCTCAAAAGCATCTGTGTGATACCTGCGGCATAATACTATTGCAGTAAGTAAGTAAAGAAAAGTAATAAGTAGATAAAGTAAATAAGAAAAAAGCTTTCTGAATGAATTATGTGTGCTTCATGGTAAATCGGCCATCTTTGTCATATTGCTAAAGGTTTGCATTTAAAATCATTTAGTAAGAGAATGCAGGTGAAGAAATCTATATAAAGATCATTAGAATATTTTCAGAGTTTAAAGAATATTTATATGTTTGTATCATATATATTTCTATTCATATTTGTATGCATAACACATACATAGAATATACATAAAGTAGAAGTATAAACCATAATGAATTATAGCATGTTTTAAAACTATTCACAGAATTAAGAATATATTTATAAAAAAATTACATCTGTTTCAATGATTTGGGTATACATTAAATCCTGAGTATCAACATAAATGGAGATATTAAAAATGAAGATTAGTAGAATAATTATTTCTTGTATGTACTTTTCACACATATTTTAATAAATAAAGGAGCATTAAGTTAATCTTTTAAGTTATTTTCAGTCATTAACTTTTAATGGTACAAACATTTGCAGGGACCTCAACTTGATTGCTAGAGGAAAATAGAGCCTGCTTCTATGTATCTACAGGGTAAACCAGAAAATTCTAGGTGAATTATTTAACTGTCATTTAACACTGCTCAATCTGCAATGACTTCAAGGGTCATAGAGAAAGCTGAAAAGAAAAATGCAAATACCATTACGTTAAAATTGTATATACAGGGAAAATCCATAGTCTTTCTGATTATTCATTACTCTATTTTCTTACCAAATCTCTGGTGCTTAAACTCTCTAACACAATATTCTTGCCAGACAGATAATCAATCCATCTTCTTTTATGATCCTGTTACTTATTTCTGTAATTCTTGGTTAGCATGTCATCTAGAAGTATGACGTACTATTTATGTTTTAGAGTTACCAAAACCATCCAAATTACGCTGAAGAAGAAAATTGTAAAAAAATGATGATGATATTAAGGCCATTAGGTGAAGCCTCTATATTCAGAACAGTGAAAGGAATCTAAATCCTGGCACCATTTGCATAAAAGTGACATCTGAGTGGGGTTGAGAAAGGAAGTATTGAAAGGCTACTAGATAAATGAGGGATTAAGACAAAGATTAAACCCTGGAAGACAGACAGCATGAAAATTCTAGTACATGGTGCAGGTCATAGCATTATAGAATATCTCAAGTTGGAAGGGACAAGAGTCCAAATCCCCGTGTCTCACAAAAGTACCTAAAACTAAACCATATGACTAAGAACATCATGCAGATGCTCCTTGAACCCTGTCAGGCTCGGTGTTGTCATCACTTCCCTGGCTAGCCTGTGCCCACGACCGACCACCCTCTCAGTGAAGAACACTTTCCTAATGTCCAATCTGATCTTTCCCTGATGTAGCTCCATTCCATTTTCTTGTGTCCTATTTTTTGTCACCAGAGAGTAGAGACCAGCATGACCCTCTCCACTGACACCTTTCACAGCTGTAGACTGTGATGAGGCTACCCCGCAGCTTTCTTAGAGCACCCTACAAAGTTGTCACTGAATGGAAAGGATTGGTGGCAACTGCTAGTTTAGAATTGCAACATGGAGTAATAGGGCAGACAAAGATTGATAACAGGACAGAAAGTGTCAAAACACTAAGGATGTAATATTATGTCTTGTTTCAAATGCTTTGTACAAAAAATTGTGAAAGGCTGTGTTTAGTTCAGTCAGCAACATAAGCAGTCACAGCAGCAACAGCAGTGGCAACTCTGGTAAATTCTGGGGCAAAACACTAGACAGGGGGTTCCCGGAGTCACAGAAACTTGAGACAGCAGAGACCTGGCAAACCCCAGCAGCTCTCCGAGTGAGGCTGATATGATGAGGATGTTGACAAAGCAGCTGGAGGAGATGGAAATGGCTCTAGAGAGCATGAGCGACCAGGAGCACAGCAAAACGGGCAGGCAAACAGGACATGGTGTGTTAGCAGTACATGATGTGGCAGCTTGTGTGACAGTCTGTATAGGATGGCACAGCTGCCCTCCTGACTCCTGCGGCAAGCTCACCCAGTGGTTTTCACCTGCTCAACTAGAACAGACCCAGAGATGGTTTCCACACATTTGAAAGCCATCACTAGAAGGAGCACGGAGACCCAGATGGAGATCCATTAGAAACATGTCCTGCCCAGGTCTCTGGCTGTGGGGAGTATTTGAGCCTGACTTTAGTAACAGAGGGCAGCAGAGGTGACACCTGTGAGCAGTGTGACCAGGTAGATGAACTGCTCAGCCTGGTGGCAGAGGTTGAAGTAGAGAGCCTGAGGAATATCAGGGTGTGAGAGACTGATGGAATTGCACTCTTCCATCCCTGGGAAAGGCAGCAGATGGAAGCTTTTCAAGAGTCAGAGAAATTCTGACCCTCTTGCCATCAGGCAGAAGGAGGAGACCTAAAAGACAGGGGGAAATGAAAACAGGTCCCTGCTTGGAGTAGCAGGAGAAGTTCCTTCTGGCCTCCAGTACCTTTGCAATTGCCCTTACAGAGTAGAAGATGCGAGGCTCTGGAACTTGAGGGTCAGGCAACTGATAGTGACAATGAAACTCTATCCTAGGTTTTCCTAGCAGAAGTCAGTCAACCTTAGAAGATGATATTTCATGTATTTAATAACATGTTAAGGAATAGCACACAGTTCTATAATAAAATTTTCCTCCTGTTTATCTTGGTTTGAACCCAGATGTTCTACGTCAATTGAGTGGACTCAATTGCTACTTCAGTCCACTAATTATGCTTTGCAGAAGCAGGACTGCCTCAGGAATAACTTGGGCTTTGAATGTGGATGGTTTCTATGAAGCAGTTTTATGGTTCCTGAAACCATAAAATAATAGCACAGACATAGCTTTTGCAGTCAGTAAATGTAGATGTCCCCAGATAGTCATCATAGACACCACTGGTTTATTTGATGGAGATAGCTTATTATTTGTGGCTGAAATATCTGGCCAAGCGCTCTTAACATTATCCGAGAGTTTGTTGTGAAACTATTCAAATGCTATGAACCATATTTCTCCCTATAGATGAAGAGCACAGCAGCTTTTTGCTTTGTGAGACATAAAATGGCATTTACATATACAAAACAAAACAAAAAAATCACTGGAAATCTATTAGAGGTGTATTTTGTAATATAATGTGGTTTCCATTTTGGTACACATTTGTGAGGGGACTGGTTTAAAACAGTTATGACGATAAAATGCTAAGGATAGCATGAACGCAAAGGCAAGTTTGTATATTTTTGCCGTATTTCAGTGATATTGAACTTGAGTAATAAAGATGCATATAATCTGATTAGTTATAGGCAAAAACATGTAAATGCAATTCTGCCAACATTTATGCATGTGCTTACTCAAGTCAGTGAGACAATTTATGAATTGCAGCCAATAGGTCTATTTTTATAAGCAGTTACTACCTGGCATTGTGCTCACTAATCAAAGGGTAATGGATTATTCATGGCAACAAATACATAGTCTACTAACAAATGATGGCAGGATGGGCCTTAAGACCATTTGCAGGATCCATGTTGTCCGATACTAAATTGTGTCTCCAAGTAAAATGAAGTTTTCAATAAGAAATGAGTTGCATAGGTATAGAGCAATCAATGGGTTTTGAAGCTTATCATTTTACATTACATTAGCCTCTCTGGAAACCTGGGCTCCATTTACAAGTGCCTAAGGTATTTTTCAAACTAAAAATATGGTACTCTTCAAGAGATATCAGCAAAATAAAGTTGAGCAAAAGTTGAAAATGTTAACATCGTCAATAAATTCGCTTTGTGTCCTTTCAGTTTTTTACATATGCTACATTGAACAGAGCAACTCATCATCAGAGTATCAAAACCTGAAGTAAAATAGTGGGAAATGGGTGCAATTTTCCAGAATATTGATATTTTGATTGATTAGTATCACACCATAAATATCTGGTTGACAAGAAAATCAAACAGTGCTCATATTTATGTTGTTCAGGTATTATTAATGTTGTAGTTATAGCTATGATGCTAGAATGTCCTTAAATGAGATAAGGTGTGCACAGAAATGTTAGATCAGCTTTTGTTAGACCAGCTGAGAAAGCCTGAGAAAAATGAAAGATTCCGTGGGCTTTTTTAAAAGATTTTCTTCAGAACCCTAAGCCAAAACATCTGCTTATTTTCTATTTTACTGGAGTAGCTATTAGCTATTAATTTGTCTTTCAATCCACATTTCATTTATTTGTTTCTCTATAGCTGTGAAAAGTGGTAAATCTGATCCAAGCTTATTTATTTGTGCCTGGAAATGTAAATCCAGCTGCATGTTCCATCGTCATACAGCAAGGTCTCAACTGGATCCAAGAAGAACTTTGGAATCCTGACAAACCACTGCAGTCTTTTAATCAAAAATTTACAGAAAATAATACCTATTTGTGATTAAAAAAGAGAAGAAAATAATTATTCAGTAAGTTTGGAGTTTATTTCCAAGAAGAGGGGAAAGAAGTAAAAAATATTCTAATAGGCTATTTTTTAAAAATTATTTTTGCTATCCATGAAAAATCACCTGCTGTCAACTAGATTGTTAGTAGAAAGAAAATATGTGCCTCTCAGAAAAGTGTGTGCAGTGATGCAAGTTGCTTTCTAACACCAAAATTAATATCCACATGAGGCCCATCATTCAAAACCAGAAGCCTGTAGAATGTACACAACTTCAAGTTTATCCCCTGCAATTCATTAAAATATCTTCTAGAAGTAGACACTCTCTGTTTTTATTCAGAATGCAAAGAGTATATACAAAGCCCTAAAGAGCAGTCAAGAGACTCATGGCTCTCGGTCCCAAACTCAGAAGCAGATTAATCCTTTTTTAATAAAGTGAAGCACGTTCCTACATTTTACCTTGCCTTAGTCTGTGTTTATCAGAACTGTCTGAAATACTGATACTGAAGAAGATAAACAGCATTATAAAGTTATGTCATAAATCAATCAGAAAAATTGAGAGGACTAAAGCACAGAAAACCACCAAAAGTGTGGAGCTGCTAAGGATGCATTGAGCTGTGGGTGAGGAAACTAACTGAACTCCCAAACACAAGAATCCTGTCTTACCAAGAAGTTTCCAGGTGTACTGCTACAATCAGAGATGCAGCCTGAAGGCACGGGGGCTGCTGGTGCTGCCTAATCAAAGAGAGGAGCAGGTGCTGCGCTAGAATCCCCCTCAGGCTCTAGAGAACAGTGCTAGAAATCTTTGCAGCCATAGTGTACCAAAGGGAGGAATCCGTTGCTAACGTGTGTTTTGGGTAAGAAAGTGAGGCTAATTGTATTTGTTATGTCAAGACATGGTGTTGGCAAAATGAAAGCCATATGAGGATATATTTTAGGATGTGAGTTTATTCATACCTTCATATCTGAATTGTCCCTTTCTAATGCAGCTCCAGACTTAGTTCTTCATATTCAGTTTTGAATGTTGCTCATCAGGATGTTATGAAAAGTCAGTAGAAGTATATAACAGAATTTCTAATGATGAAGCATAATTTCCTAACATCTTCTATGATGCATCCACAAGATAAATTGCACACATATAAATACACGTCTGGGGTTCATAAAAGTTTCAGGAATGCATTCCACAAAGTGTTGCTTTCAAAAGTATCATTATGTTTCCTCTCACTTTAAATTCAAATAATTTCTGATGAAAGGTGTTTGTAATTAACAAAAATGGATTGGGAACTAAATGAAAGCTAACTTTATGTGAGCCAAGGGAACAACAGTAGAAGCAAAAAGCTAGCATCAGTAGCAGATATATATCACAGCACCCACGAAACCTGCTTTAGTTTTCTAAAAATACATAGCAGTGCACTGATGTTTATAAAATATGTTTGAAAGCACAATGCCAGCACCAGCATTACAAACATGTACAAAGTTGCATGCTGAAAGCTGTGGTTAAGACCATAAAAATACAAATCAGGGCATACTCAGCAGCAACACCGTCAACCTTGCATTTCAGGTCTTGTACAAATCAGCCTGAACATTACACAAATTCATATCAAAGTATGTTCAGAGTAATATCTTGGACTCTTACTGTTGCAGCTAGCCCTTTTCATTTATGCCTCCTGCCTTTCTTCATAATAGTTTGCAATGTGTTAGATTTATAGTTCTCATAAAACAGAAACTGGTCCTCCTAACTGATGTGTAAAGCCAGATTATCCTAAGGTGAAATCCAGATCTCAACAGATGTTCACATAAACAAGCACACAAAATGTGTGTGAAATCCATATGAAAAAACTGTATTTACACCAACTCTAGCTATCTTGAAAATGTGTATATTTAATATATTTCTTAATAAGAACTTCACTGAACAATTTGCTATCAATATTTTGGTAGTGAGGCTTCAAAATAAATGCTGCTCTTCTTGCTACTTCAGCTTCATGGAAAAGTATATATGCATGAAAAAATTGACTAAACTGAGATTTCCTTTTCTTTCAGGATTTGTGAAGTTATTGTCTTAGTGTAGTAATATTTCTGTGACCACAAGAGGATTTTCAGTAACTTTATCTGTATGTGGCTTAAAACTTGAGTTTCTCTATGCAACTAATCACTTTCAGTTTTTGTAGTGCTATTGAAGAAGCTGTGGATCTTGCACTGCAAGGTTCTTATCTCTAGAAAGGACTAGGTTTGTTGTGGCATATGATTTGCCATAGGAAAAATACAAACAGCCAGCACATTGTTATCACTGAAAGAAAACACACGAACCCAAACACTTTCTTAATAATAGAATTTTATGTTAGAAATTTGGCTAGGGAGAATCCTCATATAAACAGTATCTCACATCAAGACATTATGTTCTGCAATTAGGTTGGCTGCTGTGTAATGAGAGCACAGTTTAGGAGAAGACTATTTGTCCAGTTCCGTGCCTTTATGTCACACACGGTTATGAGTCTTAATAAAGCTGCACCACCTATAACAAAACTTGTTTCATGCAGACCCCAACAACCATCAGCCAGGGCAATCAGGCGCAGGTGTCAGCTCCAGGTAGAGTCTTTTTCTCAGAAACACTACAGAAAATATGAAATACAAGTGAGGAACTGGGTTAAAGCTCGCTTGAGAGTTCATTGCTTCAAAGAGTATTTTTGGAGACATATAACTAGATTCTGCAATCTTTGTATTGCTTGCATAGTTTGAAGTAAGAGAATTATTTTAGGAGGCCTGATGCTTTAGGCTGTATACAGAAAAGAAATTTTCCAAACGAATATTTGTTTGACCTGAAGTCAGTATCACTGCAGAGTCTCACATGACATATCTCAAGGTGCAGCTTCTTTTTTTTTTTGTTTTTTTAAGATTTAAAGTGTTTATTTAATGGTTACGACTGACTGCTGGATTTTAGAGACATTAGTCTTTAGAAGATCACAGCCTCTTCCTGACTTTTCTGAGGAGAACTTCCTGGCAGGTTGAAGTGCTATCAGAAATTGATAAAAGTTTAGGAACCACTCTAAAAGCATGCTCCTAATTCTTGTGTGTCCTCTCTCAAGATGAACAAAATGTTGGTCTTTCACTTTTTTTTTTTCCTATCTCTTCTAGGCAATTGAACATCAGATGATAGGATAATATTTCTACACCTAAAAGGACTTTTGCAAAATTTCTCCTGGGAAACCGTCATTGAGGTTGTGGCCTCCTGTTAGAAAGAAGACATTTGGGTCTACCTCAGTAGCAAAGAACACTCAGAAAACCCTCAGCATCTACATATGCAAAAGATGGAGATATCCATCTGAATAGAATAGAATGGGAAAATTGTTGGACGTGTCAAATTCTTGCCTAGTAATCTACAGGCACCAGAGACAGAAGAAAACAAAAAAGGAAAGCAGCATTAAATGGCACAAGAGAGGAAAAGTCAAGATATAGGACAGGGTTGAACAGGACACGAAAATAAAAAAAAAAGTGTTATGTCCAACTGCTAATGCCATACAAATATTTTATTCAGTTAATAAAAAAGCCTGCATTTTATATTACTTACATGGATGGTCACTCAACTTGGTAGACATACACCAAGTTTTTTTTCAGTGTCAGAAAAGGAAATAGAAACAAAAAACACTATCTACCAAGACGATAATTGATTCCAAATAAAAAAAAGCACAACCTACCCTGCCTTTAGTGCTGCCTGTTGACTGATAAATCATAGCTCAAAATCCCTCCCATAAAATATTGAAGCAAGCTTTATACTCCTCAAGCATAGATTAGCACTTTAATGATTTGCACATACTAAAGACCATTTGAATCAAAAATAAATTCAGAATGCTATACTGCTGTCTGATTTAATTTCAATTTTATAGTCATCTGCTTATGACAACTCCCATCATAATATTTCTGAAAAGAAGATGAACATTTATAAAGAGTGCTTTTAAATATGCAAACTGTAGGAACTCTCACTTTAACAGAATGTTTAGTTCCTTATAGACCTCCAGATATAAGCTAGATATATGGTCAGTAGCTCATATATCTAACCTTTTCAGCATACAAAACGCCTTTAATCTTCAACCAATTTTTTTTTCTACATTGTTTTCTGGAATAATTGGCTATTGTTTTCAGGCAGCAGGGTTACTTTTTTTGCTGCAGATATTCCTTCTGTTAACAGAGTTTCTTCTCCTGTCTGTTCCCGAATGGCATGCCTTGTTTTTTGTAGTAAAAGATGTGCAAACTTATGCAGGTCAAACATATCAAACAGATAATAAATTGCTGTCAGGATTGGCTTGCTAATGATAAGAACTTGAACTAAGGTTGTGACAAATTTTCCTGGAGGCCTTAATTGTGTACTTGAATAGAAAGTCAAGACTTTTTTTTTAATTGGTGACATCTGCAAAATACTTAGTTGTCCTCTACTCTTTCAGTGAATTCTCTTTAGCCTCAGAAGATACACATACTTTTTAATTCTTTGTTCACTTGACTAAAAGACAAAACCCATCAACACAATTAAACTACAATCAGTCTTCGAACTAAACCATATGTTCCTTTTTCCTTGTTGCATAAAAGAAGTTGCAGGCCATTAAGTACCAAACCTTTGCACTTAGACATACTTTTACACTTTTATGAGACCAACTGTTTTTATATATATCTGAAACTGTGCATGAAAATCCTATGAAATACAATGCACTTCATGCTTGCTCACACTTAAAAAAGTTTGATGACCATATCCAAACTGTTTGGAGCAATGGTCCCAAGGGGTGGATTTTTCATTATTTAAATTGATGAATTTTGTTCTACACAGGAAGATTTTCCCATAAAAGAAAATCTCTGATTGTATTTAGTACAACAGAATGAGGCAATAACATACTTTAATTTAATTCCAAAATTAAATTAAGTTTAAGTCTCAAAGCAAAAAAGTCTTATAAATTCTGCAACCATATTATGGCAAAATTAGCATTGTTTAACTGTCACAGTACTTTTCTTACACTAGATTTTTCAAGTTTAGTCTTTAATCCAGAAGTCCTGTGCTCACAATATTTGATTTTAAGATAGTGCCAATATCTTCATATTTATTTATTCTCAGGTAAGAGATAAGTAATTTCATCCATAACATACTTTTAATGAGATTTTTGTCATGGGGTAAATTTTGGGCAATGTTCTCTGCTTGGATAAATTGTTCCAGTGCCATCAGACAGACTGTTCTATAAAGTTATGATAATACCAGAGAGAATACATTTTGTATCTTGGCAGGCAGATTTTCATAAGAATTATCTAAGAGCGAGCTACATGAAGCAGGACTTGCTAGAAAGAGCCATTGTGAGCTGCCAAGACAGTAAAGAATATGCACTGGCAAAGAGAACAGTGTTATCCTGGAATTATCTATCAAGCACTGGTGCATTCATAGCTTCATCTGAATCTGTGTGGAGCTTGCAAGGTAAAATCTGACAAGTTCGAAGAATTACTGGCTTTCCCACAGGGACATCTCTCCCTCCGAATCACTATTTTCTTCCTGCTGTGCTCTTCGAAGAGGAATATTCATGACCAGTACTTAAACTGTAGCCATTCTTAATTCAGCAATGTGCCAGTTAGTCCATTCTTTCACCACTCTTTTCTCCTTTCTGTGTCAGATATAAGCAAGTGTACAGTAGAGGCTGGCTGACATTTGTAGCTACCCCTTGTAAATATCTGTTCCAAAGTTGCTAGTTGTTCACTAGCTCTTGTGTTTTGGAATCAGGAACTTCTCTGAATAAGACAATGTCACAAAAGATTTTCTTCCCTAAAGGTGTTTCTGCACAACCAATTTTCTTTTCTTGCCTTTTTAAAGGTATTTTAAAAATTTTGTCTACTCACATCTGGCAACTGTCTGCTCTATTCAGCACGTAGGGGGACGGACCTCGTCATGGTTCCAGAGCTCACGATTCCCAGGGCTGTACTAATACTTTCCCCCTTCATATTGATGAAAAGATTACTTATTGCTAACACCAACGTGAGCACTAAAGACAGACTTCGTATCTTAGATGAGCATTGCTATTCCTCATGCGGAGTCAGATTCCAAATTATTTGTCTTTCCAGCACAATTTGTAGGTGCTAACACACAGACCAATGAGGATGGTCACACATGAAAGAAACACTTGTTAATATAAAGAGCTTTTTACTTTTTCACTGCCTGCACATCACTGAGTGATATCTGCCCCATCCTTGAACAGGTACAGCAGTATATGTGTGTGCCACTATAGCAACTAATGGCATTCTAGGTATTTCAGGGGGAAGTATTAATACGAATTTGTAGAGGCGTCATGATTTTTATTTCTTAAACGTGATATGATTTGGCAGTGCTTCTGATAAGGAAAGTAGGTAAATATATGAAACCTGAAGAGCCCTAAAGGCACTTAAGATAGTTTCAGGTTCTGGCACTATTCCATTACCTAAGGCAATCTTTGCTACCGTGGTAGTAGGATGCTTTAAGGTCTTTAGTTCCACAATAAACTTTTGTGATGCCAGCAACTGTGGCAAGATTAGAGTTTTAGGATTGAAGACATCAAGCACAAAGTTATTTGGAGCCAAATAAACTGATGGACTAAGATACCTCCTGTGATATTGGGATGCAGTTAATGCAAAAAACCTCAAAGCTCATTCAGCTGCCATCCCACTGTAAGGATTTAGTGTCCAAAGACATTCCTTTGCTAGACCTTTGGGTGTTTTATGTCCTATAGTTCTACTATAGGTGAAGTCTTGAAATGCCTAAAGCTTCACATAATTGAACAGTTGAATATTAAGCACGTCTGAATTTCACTAGCATTCACAATTTGGATGTCTCTTTGCAAGAGAAGGAGCCTGCTCCACCTGGTATCCTTAGAGTATGTCGACCCTGAGAGAACTTCCAGATAAACAGATCCTTTCTTCTTAAAACAAAACTGCTGAAGGAAACTACAATGGAGGTGCTAAAATCCCATTTACTCTATAAAGGCAAGAGTAAAACAGCCTGACAGGATGTGAAGAGTCAGGATCAGCTCTCTTCATCACCTGTCCTCCCCATTTGAAAGAAATGGGAGCCATACAACCCACCTTACGAATGAAGGCTATTCTAAGGCATTTGAGGCAGGGAACATCTCCAAATCCTCATACTGAAGTGTTTCTGGTTTACATGGAATACTTGAAGACTTCCGTGGGATTAAAAGATGGCATAAGAATTAGAGGGTCTGATCACTTAGGAAGAGCATCCTTGTTCCAGTTCCAGCTCCAAAGATTGTGTATTTCAGTTGCAGGGGACATATGAGACTCTCAAAGCACAAAATGGAACTCAGAAATTCTGCTTTCATGTGACTTTATTTTTTCTTAAATAACATTAGAAAAGTGTACTGAACCCTGGTTCCCTTATCTTATGTAGCTATGGTACAATAAAAAAAAAGGTGGAGAAGAGATAGCACTGTCAGCTTTCCTGGCAAAAACATCTGTGTTTTAAAGAAAGAAAAGAGATAACTGAAGAGGGGTCAGACATTTTTTTTCAATATTTTCCTACCAGCTTTTCTAGGTCAGCTCCTAAGCACCGTGCTGTTGCTGTTGTGGTTCCTATCTAACACCTCTGAGTCCCTCCGTCTCGGAGGGAGTTTCATCACCCACACTGGCAAAAAAAGCTGCAGGAAGCAAAAGTTCAACAGAGACCAAGTTCATTATGATTACCTTTCTTAAAGCCCTTTATGCCAGTACCATTACAAAACATGGTTTCACTAAAACAATTTAACAGAGGTTTCCATCCAGTTTCCATGTGTTTTGCATGAAAGTGGTCTGATGAGACAGATCCGAAAATTGTGAATTTCTAGTGTTCATGTAATAATCACCGTTTTTATCATCCTATATATGGTCTTGTAGCATGCTATTATGTCATATATCTCACAAGAACTGAAAAGCAGACTTGTTTTTCTAGCATTTTAAACTACATTTTCCATGATATTAAACATTGTGTTATATCGCAGATAAACTGTTCTTACAAAGCACTCTATCATCAATTTCTTGTTCGGGCTAAGTAGCATTATTTCATAAGAAAAGGTGTCAGAGCAAGAAAAACTCTTTTCTGTGTTATTTTTATTTTAAAAAGAAGCCTAAAAAAAAGATTAAGTAAACTACATAAAATAATGGTTTAAGAAAATGTTAGGGGATTAACGTTGCACTGGTAATACCCAAAAGATTTCAGAACCTGGAATTCAAGATCTATTGAATTATTGCTGGAAAATCAAGCACTGACAAATTAAAGTAACTGAAAAAACCCAGTGGGATGGAAAACTTTTTTCAAAAATATTAAATGTTTGGGCTCATTCAGTGTCCTGAAGATGGATTAGTAAACAACAATATGAAGAAAATTACTACCATCCTGTCTTAAAACTTGATGAGCAGACATGAAACCAAGGTCTGACACCAGTTGACCTTGGCAGAGAAATTAGCTCAGTGTTTCTTAGAGATGTTTTTACAGTGCAGTGGGGAACTGGCTGTATAGAATACAGTAATTTGCACAATTCTTAAGTGAATATGAACTCCAACACTGCTTAAAGACTACTGACACTAAAATGGCTGAATGAAAAATGTTATTCAATGCCTCTGATCTCTGAACTTTGACCTTACAGTAATTATATTTTCAGTTTCTGAGACATAAACATTTTTCTTATATGTCTTTTTATTTGATCCCCACACCGGTGCTTTCATATCTGACTATTCAGCATTCTATTTGTACTTCTACCTGCTGATAGCACAGTAGCTGCTGGATTGCAGTGAAACTGCGAGATGCTCCAGTTCAGAGCCTTGCTAATGCTGACAATTGATTTAGCATTGTAAGCTACCTCAACAGTGCTGGGCTGGTTTTTGTTCAGAGATTTCAGTAGGGAGTTATTTTAAGGGATATATTTCCTTTGTTGGGGCAAAAAAGCACAGTTTGTCTTAATTATCCCTGACGTTTCAAACCTCATACCAGGCACTTCCTCCAGGGACAGAAACAAACCAGTCTCCTCCAGAAACTAAGTGTGAAATGAATAAATAGGGCTCGGGTACCTTAATGGCATAGTGCGGTTACTATTTTTACTGTGGGGGAAGAGGCTGTCAAGATTGTTTCTTTTTATGTCTGAGGAAATTCAGGGTATTGATAGGTGAAATATTGTGGACAATTAAGAAAGGAAAAAGCTGGTCTAAAGAAGCAATATTTGGTAGGTACTTGGTTGGCTGGTATATTCAATCTGAGAGCTAAGTTTTTCTCAAAGGAAATAGCAGGAGCAGAACAGCTATGTATCACAAACACAGGCTGCTTTTGTTTTCATTTGCAGTCTGCTGAAGATGATAGTAATTAGAAGCCTCTCTGCATCATTTTTTACTTTTTTCGATGTAGATTTTAAGGCAACTTTTGTTTATATTTCATGCATATTTTTAATGAAATGTCTGGTTGGGGAGCTACTATTGTCACATCCCTCTGCAAATTCATAAAATCTTGCAAAGAATCTTGATGAGGCTAAGCGTAATGATTCCAGTGAAGGAGATGATTATGGGAAAATATCTTTTTCTTTGTTTAATGCTGGTAAATCAATAGATAAATTGTAGAGCTCCTTTTCTGGGCCGAAGGTACCTATTAGGTCTTGATTAGAAAGGTCTTAGGGTTCTTTCATCTGGTTAGGAAATCCTGTGTTTCATGACAAGTACTAAACTTCATTGAAGCACAATGATCTAGAGAAAAAAAAAGAAAAAAAAAGATGCTTCTGTATATTTAGGGTATTTTCATGTGTTTGTGAAGGTGATGCTCTATCAGAAGGAAGTCTGTATTGGTGCTGCTCGCTGTGATTATTTAAAAGAAGGCAGCTCTAAACTGAAACCTTGGTGTAAAGGCATTTCTAGCCAGATTCAGTGAGGAACTAGTTCCAGGGCATAGAGAACACTCTGGTGTCTACACTTTACTTAGAGTCTTATGCTCATGCTTGAGGCATCCATGTGAATGCAATGCTTGCTTGTGAACAATCGGAGAAGTTATGTGTTTTAATTATTCATTAAATATATTTTATAGCACTTCATGACCACAGAACAAACTTCAGACAGTGGCCAGCTGCAGATTCAAGATTTTCAGCTCTCACAATATTGTCAGAGGCAAACTCAGCAAATGTGGGCTGGATGAGTGAACAGTGAGATGGATTGAAATTTGGTTGAATCCCGGAGGGTCATAATCAGTGGCACAGGCTCTAGTTGAAGGCTTGCTACTGATGATGATGTCCTCCAAGGTTCAATGCTGGGTTTAGTATTTACCTCATCCTTGAACTTAGGTGAAGGGGCAGAGGCCTCCTCAGCAAGTTCACTGATGACACAAAGATGGGAGGAGTGGTCAATACCCCACAGTGCTGTACAGGCCTTCAGAGGAACCTTGGCAGGTTGCAGAGAGGGCAGGGAAGAGCCTACTAAAGTTCAACAAGGACAGATGCAGAGTCCTTCACTTGAGGAGGAGTAACCCTATGCACCAGCACAGGCTGGACCTGAGCTGCTGGGAAGCAGCTCTGTGGAGAGGAATCTGGGGGACCTGGTGGACAGCAAGCTGCCCATGAGCCAGCAGTGTGACCTTGTGGCCAAGAAGGCCAGTGACATCCTATGGTGCATCAGGAAGAGCGTTCCAGCAGGCCAAGGCAGGTGATCCTGCCCCTCTAGCTGGTCCTAGCGAGGCCACATCTGGAGTGCTGTGTCCAGTTCTGGGCTGCTCAGTACAAGAGAGACATGGAGAACCTGGAGTGGGTCCAGCAGAGGGCAATGAAGATGATTAAGGGACTGGAGCATCTCTCTTACTAAGAAACACTGAGAGTTGAGGCTGTTTAGCCTTGAGAAGAGACAGCTGCAAGACAGCTGACCTCATCAATATCTGTCAGTGTCTGAAGGGAGGGTGCCAAGAGGGATCCAGACTCTGCTTGTTGGTGCTGAGCAATAGGACAAGAGGCAATGGGCAGAAACTGATGCATGGGAAGTTCCAACTGAACATGAGGAAGAACTTCTCTATTGGGTAAGTGACTGAGCACTGAAACAGATTGTCCTGAGAGGCTGTGGAGTCTCCCTCTCTGGAGATATTCCAGAGCCATGTGGACATCATCCTGTGCAATGTGCTCTAGGATGGCCCAGCTTGAGCAGGGAGGCTGGCCCAGATGACTCAGTGTGGTCCCTTCTAACCTTACTCTGTCTGTGACTCTGTGACTCTGGTTCTGTGATGTTTGTGGATTACTTTTATTAAAAGACAGCCTTCAAGTACAGAGAGCCGAAATGAGCAGCTCTGCCAAGACTTAATTCCATTTTATGGACAAATCATGTGGCACAATCTGCCAAAGGATATTGGTGAGGGCAGAGTGCTGCTATCTTCGTGGATCTGTAATTGTTGAAGAATCTGGACCATCCTCCACTGAGAGCAAACCGTAAGCTAATGCTGACAAGAGAAAAAACAACTATGAAAGAGAGAGATTTCAAGGATTTCAATGTATCTACTGCCATGATAATTAAATTCAGTTGGTTCCTTCTATACCCATAGTTTGCTACTGTTAGTACTTAACGAGGGTATAAAATTTGCTAGTAAAGATTTGCGAGACAAAGTAGGGAAGCATCACGCAGAAAATCCATACCTTGCTCTGAGCCTTTCTAATACACTGAAATTCATATGCACATCCTGAGAGGATTGTATGCAAACTTTGTACCCAAACTCATACGTGCATGTCTGAATTCTAAAGTTACAGCAGTATTCAAGCACTTCTAACCCCAAATAATAGAAAAGAATACCAGATGCATTTGGTGTGAAATGAATAAAATGCAAAACAGCTTTGAAAGGTCCTTGCCTGAAGACAGAAATCTAAGAATAAGTATTTATTTGCTATGGGGATACATATGAGCTGAAATTCTCTAAATACCAGATATTTTCAGGGTCATTAAAAACAATGTTATCTTATTTTTGTTAATATTACCAGTAGTATAAGACTGGAAAAAATACAGACAAGGTTTTAAGGACTGTAGTGCCACTTTACTTAGTGTTTTATATGTATTATTTTATAAGCCTTAATCTATAAATATATAGTTAGATATCATTCTGTCATTATATGTTGTCGCCATGATTATCTTGTCTGTACTGTTGGTATAGAAATTTTGTGTTTATAATTTTTTTCCAAAATTATTGAAAATCATTCAATAAGACTTAGTTGAATGTACCAATTTTCATTTTGCTTATTTAATAATGATTTTTATTACCATATGGCGTTAGGCATACAGTAGAAGAAAAAATTACTTCATGGGTCAAAAATTTAGTCTAATGATCAACGTTTTAATATATGACCATGACCTCTATGAAAGTGCTATCTACTAAAGTTAGAGAACCATGCTTTAGAGATAGGGTGTGCTCATTTAATTGCACAAAAATGGCATTACTCATCAGCCTATATTAATATCATAGTCTGTAAAAATACTACAAAATTATAATGTTGTTATGTGCCAAGAGATTATTAAAGGATATTAAAAAATTCTATAAAATATAAAAAATACTGATTATCTGCTCAATGGCTAAAATAGTGGGACAATTACTTTGCTTCCATTCATAGCGAGGTCAATAAAAATTATTTGTTATTTTGACCTTACTCATTACAGAAAATGGAGTAGATTAAATGGAAATAGGAAATGAATTTCAGATGACAAAATAACACTATGGTGAATTCTGGAGTCTTAAGTGCTATGGAACAGAAAGTAAATATTAGCCTTAAGCTATATTAGCTAAAATTATTTTAGATAAAAAATACATTCAACTGTTTATTTTAAAGTGAGGCCTGAGATGCTGAGAGAAAATCACTAAAATTACTTCATTTCTTTCATCTCCTTGTTTTTGTAAATGACCCCTGGTCCCCAAAAAAATTTAGCTATATTTCTTTGTCATACATTAGGACATTATTAGTTTATATTTATTTATTTATTTATTTATTTAAATGTATATCTAAAAACTTTATAGAATTTAAAATCTTTCACAATCAGATCTCTTCAAATGGTTTTAAGGACATGATTTCATTTTTTTTCAAAATCACTGAATCACAGAATAAGCTGAGTTGGAAGGGGACACACAAGGATCGTGTAGTCTAACACCTGGCCCTGCCGGAGACCATCCCCAAAAGTCACACCACGTGTCTGAGAGCATTGTCCAAAATCTTCTCGAACTCTGTCAAGCTTGGTGCTGTGACCACTTCCCTGGGGAGCCTGTTCCAGTGCCCAACCACCCTCTGGGTGAAGAATCTTTTCCTGATATCCAACCTAAACCTCTCCTGTCACAGCTTCAGGCCATTCCCTCGGGTCCTGTCACTGGTCACCACAGAGAAGAGATCAGTGCCTGCCCCTCCTCTTCCCCTCACAAGGAAGTTGTAACTGCAATGAGGTCTCCCCTCAGTCTCCTCCAGGCTGAACAGACCAGTAAAACGCCACACAGGAATTGCACTATACACTGCTTGAATTATGCTGAATCTTCTAGATGTATCAAAGGTTGTTTTTTTTTCCAGCAAAATACTTTGCTCATAAGAGGCAGCAAACACATATATGTACAGTGGTCACTAAGCCTACACCCTGTCTAGGCACTGTCTCCGTTAACTCTGTTCTTGTACCTGTTTGATTTCAGGAAACACACCATAGTGTTCTTGTTGATTCCTTGCTTATCATTATTTACTAAGCTACAATACACAAAAAGTTACAACTGAAAGGCAGATTAATAATTCATACCTCTATTATAAAAATCTGTAAATTGTATTCCAAGCAATGAGCTGCATCTGTTACTTAAAAATAAGAAGACAGGCACAGCATGGTAACAATTTAGAATATGGAGCATTGCACGGCAGGAAAGTTCCCATTGAGATGACTTTGGCTTAGATGAAAGTCCTAGCTGTCTACCTTCTTTGATTGAACAGTCTCATTTTTTAAAGTAAACACTACTGTATATTCTGTGAATATTGCCTGTCTCCAAGAATGTCAATAATTCTTTCTGACAAAGCCAAACTGAAAGTAAGAGGTTAGGTTGAGGGTACAGCACATATTGTCTTACAAAAATTAAGGGAAATTTCTTCAGGAAACTGTCTGTTTCTGATATATAAGAAATATTTGCCTAGAGACTAGAGTTATTTGTAATGTATTCTGTGCTGGAAAGAGTAATAATTTGTATCAGCTTCAGTTATAAAAATGTATTAGTTGACTTTAACATTATAGCTTACTTTAAAGACTGAAGCTATTGCAAAACAATCTTAATTCTGTCTGCAGAGTGAATGAAGAGGGACAGTATATCACATTAATAACGATGAATGAAATATAATAATGATGAAATCTAAAGGAATTTTTTGAAACTTCATTTAGATCTTTGCCACAGGAAAATAATGGCAATCTCACAGCCAGTCTACCCTGCTCCTAAAAAGGTCTGCATATCATGACATTTTGTACACACACATATAAATATCATTCTAGGAAAAAATGAATGACATTTTGTCTTTGTTGATATTGAGGGCAAAGTTCTCAGTAATGTTACTGAGAAGTCACATGCAACATGCTTTAATTTTTTCCTCAAACTGGGTTTTCAAACACTAAATTTAAACTTTAACTGAGTGCATTGTCCTCTTTATGTGAGTACAATGACTAGATAATAATGTATTTTTTTTCAGCATTTCTGTTCTCCATTACTGAAGTGCCAAACAAAACACTCAGACACAGCAGTCCTTAACCATCCTGGCTGCTTACATCATAAACCAAGTACCCAAATTAGTGAAAGGGCATTTTAATTTTTTGGAATGGTTTGTTGGTTTTTGGTTTTGTTTCTTTTTGGTGTTTTTCTGGTTTTTTCTGTATGTTTTTGTTTTTGTTTTTGTTTTTGTTTTTGTTTTTGTTTTTGTTTTTGTTTTTGTTTTTGTTTTTGTTTAATTAGCCTGACTCAATGGCACCTCTATGCTGAAGTTTTTTTAATAAATAAAACAATAATATATACTACATACTGTGATAATGTAACATAATAGGGTATTTGATGACTTTTTAAAATAATGGCAGAAAGTCCCCGAAGGGCAGGTATCAGACAAGAGATCATCCAGTTAAAAGCTATGGTCCTGCTTGTACATGCTGCCTGTAACCCAAAATGTCTCTTCTGCACAGTGGAACTAGTTTCACAAGAAACACTGAGAAAATTATGTTCCAATTTTTCATTTTCCTTCTACCCTGAGGTGCAGAGATGCAAGTATTTTTGGGAAATCTCAGATGCAGAAGATTTATTTTGAACTCTGTCTGGCTAAAGACAGACAAATTGGAAACTGAATGTTCTTCTGGTCAGGCATCTTGTTTATTAAATAAGCAGAAATATATAATAGAAAGCTGCTTCTCCTTTCTTTCTGGGATTAAATAAATAAATAAATAAACAAATAAATAAATAAATCTGGTGCAAGGCTCCAGGACTGAATTCCTAAAACTGCGACCATTGTAGTGCAGACATCATCTGCAAAATTTTCGTTCAACCACTGGGGAAAAAAATCCTAATTTCTGCTAAAGCAACCTGTAAGACTTCTACTTTCTGGAGGAAAAAATATGCTGCTTGGAAGCTTTTAGTGAAGCAGAGATATTAAATGGAAATCAGTTGTTTACAAACTGTACTGATCAGTTATTGACTAATCTAATAAACTGGCATCAATTTCAATAGTACAAATTTTTTTGTGCTATATTGTTCCTAGTCTTTTTGGAGATTTGCTTGCAAAGCCATTTGCTCCTGACTTACTATCCAGTAAGCCAAGACAGTCCAAGTGGCCAGGACAGGTAATGGTGATGCACTTTTTGTCAGTCTCACATGGAATGCCTCAGTTTCAAGAAAGAGTACACCTTAGAGCTGAAACATTTCTGAGGTTATTTCTTCAGCAAGGCAAGCTGGCCCAGCCAATTCTATTGATAAGTTAAAGGTGATAATGGGAGGTCCAGTAGCTCTTTCTGCTTTGGTTTCAACAAACATATTGTGTAATTCTGTGTGCTTCTTTAAAACACCTTTTTCATACGTGTAACATTTAGACCATGGAGGTATTGCATGATGCTAATTTACAGCAATTTTTTGTGGTTTATGAAAATGCATGAAATTTTACTGCTCAGACCTTTGCTGAAGGCTACACGCTAATTAAAATAATAGGTATGCCAGTGTTTTCCTTTTCTGAGAATAAGAATGGTGGTGGAGTGACAGCATACACTTTTAGGAGGGCATAGAATGTGAGGTAAGGAGAAAGGGCAAAGTTTGCTTTGCTTGTAGAGCGCAAGTTCTGCCCATCTTCTGCCTGAGATATGTTGAAAACTGTCAGTGGTGGGGTGGTGGGAAGGCCATTCCTACAGGCTGCATCTCCTTCTACTCATGGGGTTTCCCTGCCTCCACAGTCTGGAGATGTAGATGGGGAAGAGAAAAAGTGATCAAGGCTAAGAGGCTCTCAGCTTCATTTTCACATTCCCTTGAAGAGTAGGATCCACAGAACAATAACAGCACTATTAGCAGACAAAACCCAAATAGTCCCTCTGGAGCCCTTAGAGTGGCCTCTCCTACAATTAACTCACATAGCCAGTTCTGGATGGCTTCAGTCAACTTCTCTTCTAATATGTTCTCTTCAAAAGACATTAAGCAATTACTCCTTGCTGTGTGTTAATCATGTGTGATAAAATTAAATTAAAAATTAAGCTTGAAGGAAAATAATAGCAGAAGGTTTTGAACCTAGATAGAGAAATCACCATTTGTTCTGTTTCACCGTAAAAAACCCCAAACTTTCAAAGCCATGATGTCTCCTAAAATGCTTTTGTTCTGTATTTCAACTTAAAAAACAATTTAAAGTGGGTAGCAACATTCTGAAAACCTGTTTTTTCTCTAATAAGAATAAATTTGCAATACACCAAACTCTATGTTTCTATCAAAGACACGAATGTTCTGTCCTACGGCTTATCCCTCATATGAGCACTACATGTTTAAACAAACCTTTGAGTTACTCAGGTTACTTGCATAAGAATATGTTGCATACGTCCACTTCAGGGCTGTAACTAGGGCAAAATAGATAATGTTGTTTGTTCCCACAATGAATTCTTCTGCTTTATAGTCGACTAAATTTTCAGACATTTAAAAAATAAAACCCACCAAACCCATGAATTATAACTTCATTACCTTTAGCTCTTTTTGTGCATTATTTATGATGCTAATACTACAAGATGGTTTTCTCTACTTCCTAACATATCCTGATGTTTTTGTTGAAAACAAATGCTATTAGGCACCATGCCAAAGAAGTTTTAGCCTTAAAGTGATAAGTTTGAATAAAAAAACTTTTTAATTAAGAGTAACAGTAGTAGAGTTTGCACTATGAAAAACCTCAGTTCTCTCAAAATTGTATCCTCTGCATGTGGAAAATAGTGAGCAATGAAAATTTTTACTCATGAGAACTTTATTCAGAAACATGTTGCCTTCAGGTCATCTACACAGAAGGCTGTTTCATACTTTTGTCTTTCAACAGACATCCGTGTTTTATTCAAATTCTTTCTAACCAGATTCATAGTCTCTGCTCACCAAATCATCTAAATTCCATCAGTAAATAAACAGACCGAGAAGAATTCTGTAACCTTGTGCGTAGGATTGGATAGTTTCTCTGCAGCCATCTTATGCCCTTGGGTGAGAGAAGCTGCAAAAAGAATGTAGAGAATTTCCAGTAAATTCTGCAGCACAGAAGGGACAAAGCCAGACTACATTCGATTCTGATGCATTCGTAGCTATCTGTGTGGGAAAAGAGGCAGCATTTTTTTTTTGAAAATGTTATATATAAGTGATTTTGCAATCTTTTGGAAAAATGATATAAATTCACTCATAGAATGCATTAATTAGGCATAGCTCTCTCTTGCTAATATCTTTAGTTTCTTTCCCTGTTTGTAAGTTTTCTGTATTAGCAGGCATTTGATAGAATGTAGATTTGATAGAATGCAAGGGTCTTGTGATTCTCTATGATTTTTAAATTGAGAAATACAAAAAAAAAAATTCTGTTAGCATATCTGTTCAGATATGATCTTGAATGAAATTGCAAAATTACTCTACAGGTGGTGGACTATGGCCAATATTTAGGTGGTATTGGAATGTAAAATTACTTTTACTATCTCTTCTTTTTTCCCTTCTGCCTTCCCCCTTTCCTCTTCCCCCTTCTCTCTTCTCCCTTTCCTCTTCCCTTCCTTTCCCTTCTCTTCCTTTTCCAGAATTTCAAAAACTACTTTATAATAATAAATACTGGTTTAAAGTGTTTTCCCCTTCCTTAAAATTAGCATTAGCAAAAGAAAATTGTTTATGTAGATCCAGCAAAATTTAGCACATCCAGAAAGAGCACAAATACCTTGTCACAAACCAGGAGGCAGATGGGAGTGTTTAAAAAGGAGCTGAGGTTCTCAGCGTCTGGATATCGGATTTTTTTCCTGATATATTCTTCAGCACCTTACTTATGGAACCATTCAGGTACCTGTAGATTAATACAGTGTCATTCAGTGTTGTGGTTTAGCAATTTCTTTAAACATTAAAACTGTTTACTGCAATTGGACTGAATATTGCTTTTTATCTGCCTTGAAACATATTTATATTTAAAGGTATCCAACAAACTAAGCCAGACTTTGCTGCATAAGTAATAAAAAATATTGTACAAGCCAGTTTTTAATTAAAATAAACCAATATTTCAATAGCTATCACTGTAAAAGGACATGAAAATAAAAATATTTACAATGCTTGCTTCATTGAAATGACTGGAGAATTATTAGAGTTTTATAGTACAGAAGGAAACACCGATGAATTATTTGCAGCTAACAATTTGTTTGTGGAATCCAGGGCAATTCTATTTTATTGTACACAAACTGAACATAATCTTCATTCATTTGTCCATTTAAAAAAAATGACATGCTGATATTTCAACATACAAATTATTTGTTAAAAGGCCAAATGTCTGTGTTTCCATGGAAATTTTTATGAAGCTTATCGCTGGGCATTCTCAAAATCTGAGCCAGGTTATTTTTCATTTTCTTACATATGACTTATAGCTCACATTATGTTAGTTTTAGCTTTAATTTCAACATTGTTTTTGCTGAGCCCACTGTACCAACAATGAGTATTGGACATGAAACATTACAAATTTTAACCACTTTTGCAAACAGGAATTAAAACGGCAAACTCAGAGTACACTGGGGATGAACTATTTCTGCTACTGTTATCTGCTGTTGTACATTTTTTCTTGCATTCTACATCCTAACAGAAAACTAACATATACATTCTTATTATCCTGTTCCTCTGCCCACAATGTACACTTCAGTAGGAGGTGCAGGTGTCCAGTGACACTGAAAATCAGGCAATTAGCGTCTCTGTTTTGGTACTGAGGCCTGATTAGCCTCTGCCTTGTGAATAACCCCTTTGACTCGTGAGAATTATTTTCATGCAGTTTATTGCTGTAGTTAAATTCCTAGCTTCAGCTGGGGAACAGTTTGAAGCTGCTGTTTTCTTTTTCCAGTAGATGAGTTGATATTTTAAATAAGTCCTCCATGTATTAGTAATAGTAGATCGTATTATAAAAGGAACACAGACCCTGAGAAATGCATAGGGTTTTTTTCTGCTCTCTTGTAGTAAAAAGACAACTCTTAAAGTCAAGTGAAAAGGGAATAGTAGATGCCAAGAGAAGATGGGTTTGACTCAGGAAGAGGAAAGGAAGGAGGGAAAAAAGGAGAAGCAGCAGCACTAACTTCTTTAGGGAAAAGGACCGGGAGTGCAACTGACCACGGTGAGCACGGACCACAGATTGACTTCTCCAACAGCTCCTTGTCCTGGCAGTTCTTACAGATGAGCATTTTTTTTTCCTGTTTAGTACTTATTTTTTTTTAGTTTAGTACTGAGTGGCTCCACAGATTTCTAGAAGACCCAGATAAAAGGATAAGAGTTATCAGTCTACACTGATACTTACTAAATTATTTTCTGTTTTTCATAGGGTACAGAACAGCAAATAGACTTTTTACACTAAAGCAGTGAATCTCTTGTAAGCCTGTATTTCTATACAACCATTTCTTGATGTTTATTGTGGAATGCTGGGACAGATTTTAGAGCCTACGTGCACTTTTACTTGCTCTCCTCTTTTCTGACAAGCCTTACAACCATACTGGCAGCAGTAACAGCACTTGTTTTTTGCTGGTATTCTAATTTTTACTTATGGCTACAAGAGAAAAAAATGACATCACTGTCCTACGACATGGAGAAGCTGTCAGATGAATAAAAGCCTGGACTGTGTTTATGGGTTTCATGCAGAGAGCATTCAGCCCTGCTTATATCACCACCTTGACTTCACCTGTGCTAAATCACTTGCTGAGAGCATTATTTTTATAAGCCCTAAGCACAAGCCTAATTTGTACAGTAATTCTGCAGAATGGATTTTCTTTGTCATATCACTGTGTCTCATCTCTTAGGAAGGATAGCACCTTAGTTTCTGCTGTAGTCCTCTTCTTTGTCTTAGTGTGCTTCTGCTGAAGTCTGCAGAAACACTCCTATTTCCTTGAGTGGGAGGAGAGTTTTGTCAGCACTTTGTGAAAACCATATGCTGAGTGCACAACTAGTCATTAGCTTTAATCTGAAAGTATAAATTTTGTTTAAAAAAATTTCTAGCACTGTAGCAACATCCATTAAAATACTGCATTTAGTTCACACAGTCACCATAAGAAGCACTTTTTTTTTTTTTTTTTTTCTGGAACTACATTAAAAGGAAAAATGGGTGACACTCCAGGAAGCAATCTGAACCTTAGTTATAGAATACATATGACTTATTGAAATTTACGTGCAGTTTCTGAATGCAAATAAGAAAACTAAAATTCCAGAGATACATTATATGACAGAAATCAAGAAAGCTCATGTTATCATGGTTCTAAACACCAAAGACCAAAACTGTTGTCTTTGGATCATCACATCTCAGATAGCAAAGTTCTATCTTCCTGAAGTTTCTGATGCTTTCACCAGTAAATAAAGAACCTCTCTCAAATTTTGGATAATTTTTTTCTGTTAGTGTTCACTGTCACAATCTAACACCAGTCTTTACAGCAACTATACCTCAAAACAAATTGGAGTGATACAGTAGATTGCATGTTTTTGCAGCATAAATTTCTCCTCTTAAATTCGAGACTACAAGGACCTTATTGCTATGGTGCACTGAAACCTACATGGAAAATAATTTCATTGACTACAACCTATAATTTCCCATTTCCATGATTGTTAAAATCATCATCAGAAAAGAAATCTTGTTGAGGATTACCAAATGCCTTGAAGAAGCTGGAGGATGAAGACCCATGATTCTACATAGACACATTAGACACATTCCAAAATAAAATCTATCATATCCAGTTAATTAAAAGCTTTTCTAGAAACTAAATAGATGAATGCTATCAAACACGATGTACCATAATAAAACCACATAATCAATAAACAATAGAGACACCCAGTCACAGCTGGAAGAACATCTTTCACAAGAAATATTTTATACTTGACCTCTCAGACCAGGATGTCTAAAGGAATATCTACAGAATAAATTCAAAAGACAAGCCTGGGAACTACATTTCATCACTCATGGGAAATTAAAAACCACAGACTTCCATGGAAATACATATTTTAATTTTTTCCCAGTGGAGGTAATATCTCTCCAGATTGCACAATATCTAAACATTTTATTGTGTATTCCTACTAGTCTACTAGTGCTTTATTTTCACATTATTTCTGATTAGCAAGTTCACATTTATTTCAGATTTTTTCTATTTATAAGATTTTCTTATGTGTAGAAATTTGATATTTCTATTCCAAATCTGAACCACTAGCATGCAATTAAATGTTCCAGTTTTTCATCAAGTGTATCAGTCCTGGAATAAAATGTATTCTCTCTTTCTACAAGTTTTGCTATGAAGTGCAGCAGGCTCACCAATTTCAGATTCAAGTTGAGTAACACTAATCACTGATTACATATTTGGCTGAACTCCAGTTTGGATAGTAAGAGTGCATACTGCCTCTTTTAGGACTTCTAGAAACAAACAGCAAGGACCTGATTCCTCCTGACAGGCCTGAATAGTGTTTCATTCCAAAAGGTTGGAATATTTTTTTCAGTTTTTCCACTTAAAATCTTTCTGTTGTCATTTTTGTCTTTTTCCTTTGTGGGGTGGGGAACACATAATAGACATTCCTCAAACTGCTTGACTAAATGTTGGGTGCTAGTATCTCCAGAAAGATTAAATGATACTGTTACTCAACAGAAAAGACAGAAGAGAGGGATTTTTCCCTGTTCACTTTTGCACTAAGTAAGTTCTCCCTCCTGTTTCTATGAGTTTGACACAAAGACTGGTCAGTTGACTTCATCTGAGTCATAAGGATACTCCATGGCTAAGAGCTCTATTTGCAACACTGTGACCAGTGGCTTTTGGAAGTCATTCTCTTTTTGTCTTCTCCAACATGTTTCCTAGGCATGGGCACCCGGTCTGTTACATCTTCACAGGAGATGTAACCATAGCAGCCAGAATTATTGATGCATGCTAACGGATATTGGGACACATTTTGACAGATTTCTAGACCCAGGTCTAAAACTAGGTTTTAAGGGGTGTTTGGGAGGAACAGTGTGTAATATAAGCAGGAACATATACAGCGAAATTTAAATCTTCATTCTTTACTTTAGAGTATAAGAAATTTTGTAACTGTAATACTGTTTTGTTGTACCTTTCTCTTAATTCTTGTCCCAGGGACAGGTCCTCAGTTATTTTCAGTTATTCGGGAATCTCCTCCTGCATTTTCTATTGTACATATTCTAAATAACTCTTGGCTTCCTTTTTTTGGTCTTGGGGAGTCCTCATCTCCATCACTAGGAAAGCTTTTCTGCATTTTTCTTGTTTTCTTCCCAAACCATCCTCTGTGTCTTTTCATCCCTTCTCTAATGCCCTTTTTCTAATAATTATTTAAGTATTTTTACATTATTCTAACCTCCTTTACAGCAAGCGTAGAAAAAACCTCAGCCTTCAGCTATGTTTTCCAATTATGTTCTCTCAACTGCAGAAAAAGAGATTTTTCCATCCTTCTATTACACATAAGAAATTTTTATTAGATGGACATTAACACGAAAAAAAAGTGTTTCATAAAAGTAACTCCATAACATGAAACTGAAATCTCTGAGTATCCAACAACAGATTCCACAAACATTGTCAGCATCTTGAAACACAGACAAGACACAAATTCAGTAGGGGAAGATATGAAAAGGAGGGAAGAAACATCATCTGTAATGATGTCCCCTTTAACTTCTTTTCTTTGCTGCTCATTGAGTACGTTCATACCTAAAATGGTTTTGGAATAGTAATGCAAGGGCCCAGGACTCATCAAGCAGGGGTGAAGCCACCCCTTGCTATGGCATTATCATCTTCAAGTAAATAATAAACAGATCTTATGGTTTTCTTGTGGTTATATCACAAACAACAACAGGATCAGGTAATAAATAAACATCTCCCACAGATGAATGTTACTGAGGTACAATTTTGTACTTCAACACTTGGGACTGCCAGTGCTCTCAGCAATTGCAGTCCTGGTATTTACCTTCTGAAACAGGCATGGGAGAAATAATTCAATCAAATACCAACTATCCTTTCTTCTACTCTTCTAAAAAGTCCCAAATATCCCAAACATCATATTCTGCCTGGTTTCCCCATGGGTGCTTGAGTAAGAAGAAGATATGAAGATTTTATGATCTGCGGTTTTTTACAAATAACATCTCATCCCTGCTTCTTTCAATACCTAGAAATAGATACCCTGCCTTCTTTAGTGCCATTCAAAACTTAACCAGAGAATTAGGTGTGATGTATGACAGATGTCCAGATAAAAGATACCCAACAGGTAATTGCTCTTTGCAATATTTTGTCTCTTTTTTTTTCATAATGCAAATAATTGAGTCAACTAAAGCAAACTACATGCCTGTCTCTAAGGCAGATAATGTTGAGATACCTGAGTCCACTCTACATGGTTGGCACTTTGTCGCATTTTGTATGTGTGATTTAAGAAATGAACATGTTTTTTCTGAAGAACAAATCAAGCTATCAAGCATCAATTTTTCAAAAGTAGAGGTCTAACTAAGGAAAGAATTTCATCCTGTGTGTTCAAGAGAGATTATGCTTAGGAGAGTAAGGTGGAACTGCAAATATTCAGATGATTTATTATCATTTCCCTGAAATAGAGAAACAAATGGAATATGAGGAATGTTATCTCCATCTCATGCACTAAGGAGCAGGCCCATACAATGATACAGAGAAGCTTTATTAAAAATTCATTAGACTGTAAAGTCTCTCATTTTGTAATCAGAATTAAGTAGTTTTCTAATGTCATTAGCTGGAAATCAATTTAAACCACTATCAGCAGTTGCAACACACTCCAAAATACTCAATTGAATACAACAAATGTTTTCCACTTATTTTTTATTAGAAATATTAGAATTTCATATTATGACTCAAACCCACATGGCAGTGATATCTATAAGAAATAAATTTCCCATTAATTTATTTACTAGTCACATTTACATTGGTCAAAGATGGCGAAAGAGTTTTGGGAACAGAAATCCAGTGTCATGTTTAATTTCTGAGCTAATAGAATATTGATGCATGGAAAAGCTCAAAAGGTGTGCAGTTTTCTCCGACAGGATAGCCAGGTCCCTTGACAGTAACAGCCAAGTGCAGTAAGCTACAGCAAAGAGATCCTAGAATAAAGAAATAGTAACTTTCAAAAAAAAAAAGCACAAAAACTTTTCAATATGAAAGTATTGTATTAGTTAGGAAGATAGCAGATGCTGGTAGAAGCTGTGGTTTCTCAGAAAGAAAAGTACTTACTCATGTAAGTACTTGTCTTTGATTTGCATCTGTACTAAGGCAGTAGCTGTGATCTTAAACGGATTTTTTATGTAGGCAAATGTAACTTTTTTTTTGTTAAAAAAATATGCTTATACTTAAGCATTACTAAATTTACAAAGCATGTAAGGAAATATAGTTTGTAATACAATTATTTGAGTTTGAGAAATAATTGTGTCCTTCTAAATTTTTTTTTTTTGAAGGATTTAATTTTCTGGGAAGAAGGAAATGGATACCTCCCTTTAAAGAAATTAATCTTTTTTAGGGAACTCAGGCAAGTTATCAGACAAATTACTAGCAATTTTTAAAAAGTCCTTTAGCTGATTGTGCATACATCTCAGTGGCATTAAACGAGCTCGCATGTCAGGTATAACCTCTTGGCCTCTCATACGGCATATGCAGTTTTTCATGTTTTCAAAAAAAAATCCCTCTTACATACATTATATTTTAACACAACCAAAATATATAAAAGAATATATCTTTTAGAGCCATGAATTAAATATTAGAAATGGCCCCCACACTGAGTTCTTGTCTGGTCACTTGTATTTAAAAATTTTATGTAGATTCTGTTCGAAAATGTGTATTGCCTAATTTCATACTTTAGCTTTGACATTTACTCTAAAATAGTTTTCTGCAGCCATAGTCTCCACTTTGTATTGTTGACTGGTCCTTACAAAGTGATGAATTATTCCATTTAAAAAGCATTCAATCTTTTGTACCTGAAAGGTAGTGAAATCTCCAAGGAAGCTACTGATTTTTACATACTCTGTTTCCTTGCCTTCCAGAGACAAAAAATAAAAAAATCTGGAAATATCCTGCTCAAGCTGGATGTGGATCAGTCTGTTTTGGAGAAAAATGTTTTGGTTTTTTATTTTTTGAGTAAACGACAGGTATCATGTACGCTTTCATTTGATTTCAACTAAAGCAGTATTTCTCTTTAACACCAACAATGAAATGTCACAGAGAACTTGGCATCAGATGTAATATTTGCTAATATTTTGTAACAAATTTTTAAGGTGTGTGTAATCAAGGAGACCTTTGCATGAAAGGGCTCATATCTAACCTAGTCATCTATTGTAATAGATTTGCAAGAGAATTTATCAGAAAATCTGAATTTGAAGGATCACTAAATGAGCTCGGCTGGCATGTGCAATAAAATATTTGGGAATAGAGCATATGAGGAAGAGGAAAGGGCAGAAAAACAGAAGCAGATTTACTGCTGCACAATCCTGTGCTGCCACCAACCTGTTTTCTGTTGCACCCAGGATATGGCCAAATCTTCACGTGATCCCTGCTTGTCCTGGATCTGCAGGGTATTCACTGCCAGTTCTTCAACAGCTGGCAGAGTTGCTGAAGTTTTGGGTGGGTACACAGCTATCCATGTGGGTAATTACTATGTGGGCTATGGCCTTTCTGAGAAAGCAATACCTTTTCCCTCTCCCTAGATAAAAATTGGCACCTCAAAGCCCAGGTTTGGGAGGCTATGAAATTTAATGCCAAATCTTTTGCCATGGTCCTATATAATTCTTTACACCCACATACACTGCTAGGATCAAAAGCCAACCACAGAGTTTAAAACTGGATATGAAAAACTACTCATTATGGTCTTGAATCAACAGGTACATTGGGCAGGTCATCTTGAAGAATTTCATCCTATCTGTAACTCAATCTGGTGTGGTGGCAGATTTCAGTAAGGAGCTGAGTGGGGCCAGTCAATACTTCTTCACGCAACTTTCACCCCCCTGTGAATTTTCTGTTTATGTAAAAGTCTTGTTACTACCCTCTGTGCCTGTCATTTGACTTTTTAAATTTCATTCTCTAATTTTTTTAATTGAAAAATACCAGAGAACATGCACTTCTAACCTCTGACTTCACTGATGGCACTATATCAAGCACTCATTTCACAGTTGGGATCTAGAGCAGTAATCAATATGCAAAGGTACAACTGTTCTAAAGATGCTAGAGCATAATGCTAACTTTATATAAACATTTGAAAAATTGCAATTCTGGGATGAAAATGCTTCATATGGAGACAAAAACCAGTCTTAGTGACAGATAATATGCTGTTTTAGAAAGTCTGTTAGTTATAGTTATATGGTCCTAAACACTCCCTCTGTGCTTCGGTTTAGGCAAATGTAAATAATTTTAACCTATTTACACTACTTCATTCCTATTTTTTTAGGGATTATCTCTGCTACTTCTCTTCTAATCTTGTGGTTATAGCGTCATATGATTCAATGAAACCAATGAGCAAAAATTTCTTTTTGCATTTCTTAAATTTAAATTGTATTCCTATGCAGTCCTTTGAATAAAAGGCTGTAAATTTACTGAGCAAAAACAATAAGAAAATTTTTGGTCTTTATAAGTCTTATTTCTAGTAACTAAATCATGACAATATAGATACTTTTTAATATGACTGATGTGGTTTGATGTCTAGTGTTAGACAGATGCATCTCAAAGCCTATTAAGGAAGAGAACGGCCTATTCTTGTTCCCTCTTGATGGGATTATCCAGCCATAAAAGATGAATTTCCGTGGTTTAACATTTCGTTCCACTGATTATTACCAGCACAGTGAAGTGGTAAATACAAATGCTAATTTCAACATACTTTCAGAGCAAATTTTTAAAGTTTGATAGGCTCTCATGGTATTTTAAATTAAAATGCAAGGTACTGTAAAATCCATTTTGTTTACAAACAAAAAATGGCAATACAAATGCAAAAGATGCTGAAATGTAAAGCTTATCAAACAACACTAAGGATAAAAAAACTGATGGAAAGAGAGTTAATACAGAGATAACACCAACCAAAGCAGTGACCAGGAAGTGTGAAAGGAATATGGGAATCAAAAATCTCACTAGTGTTGTGGGAAAGAAACCATCTTTTGTAACAAGCAGCAACAACAATATTCATTTTAGAACGCTATGTTATAAGACAGAGAATATACTAAAATATTAGCAATTAGTATTTTTTGTCTTCCATTTTTAGGTGCTAACTTCTTTTCTCACTGTATATTCAATGTTTCTTTGCATTAGAATTTAATCTAGAGATATTATTCTTTTTCTGCAAGTTAGAATAAGATCATATATTTGTAGCAAAAATTATAAATTTAGAAAGTTCTAAAAAAACTGCTACCTTTATTAATTGAGGGTTTGAGCTTCTTTTTATTTATATACAATTTTCTGCTTTTCCAGTCAGTTTTGTTCTCTCCTTTGCCATTTTTTCACCATGGGTTTTGCATGTATTTGTATGAAAGAAAATAGTTTTATACATCCATATAAATAACTTCATAGCATATATACAGTTTATAAAGCTAATAAAAAGTACATTCTCAACTGCTTTTAGGTGAATGCACTTATTCAGGGAAATTCACTTGGCATTTTGGAAAATATCCTCAGATGTTGAGGATATCGAGATCAGGAATATTTTGATTTTTTCCCAGTACCAAAAAAATGAACAAAGGGATGAGTGTTCAGTTTCTGTAAAATGTATAGTCTTTTGCTGTTTTGTCAAATATGATGATCAACAGCATCAGAGATTGCAAACCACTGTTATCCAGCACCTTGTGGAAAGTTTTCTTTCCTCCTGCAACTTTTGCTATAGAGCTGGACTTATAAACATGTAGAAAAATGGATGATACAGAAGAGCTGTCCTTTTAGAAATTACTACCGTCTTTTGCTCACTTTCACTTTTGTGAGGGTATTTTTGTATGTCTGTCTCTGGACAGCTGCCTAACTCAGGTTAAAGATTTTTTGTTGTTTTTTGCCTTTGTCTTTTTTTGAAGTATATACTTACAGGTCAAAGCAAAGGTTTCCTTTACAGGGAAACATTCTAGTACCACTGAACACATGAAAGATGTGAAGGAATCTATCTTTTCACAGGAAATATTCTATCTCATTTTTTTCCCCCCTACATCTCATGTCTGCTTTTCCTTACACAATTCCATTAGCGTGGCAGGTATCCGCAGCTGCCAGGGAAGTAAGCAGTGTATGAAGAAAGGTTTGGGAGAAAAGGGAGCATAAAGGTACCTTTTGCAGCAGTCTGATGCTGGCAGTATCTAGACTGCATTGGGATCTGCCTGCCTGCCCATCGCTCAGAGGAGAGAAGCTACCATCCAGGAATCAAAGGTACATAGCAATATCCGTGAGAGTGAAGGGGTTACACGTTCTTTATTCCAGAGAAATAGCCAGCAAAGCTCAGAGGATTTCCAGCTGTGTCCTGTCTAGAATAACAGAGTTTGAGCTTAACAAAGCTCATTTGATTTTGCTCATTGATTTTCATGTGTATTTTAGCATAAAAAAGTTCACAAACTCCAGTGTTTACAAAACATAAAAATGAAAAGGTGGTGAAAGTAGTGGCATTGCTCTTAAATCTGAATGAATCCTTACCAGTTTTTCCTCGATAGGGCACAAACACCTGTGAACGGCAGCCTATGCACTACTTAAGTGACATTTAGTTTAAACCCTCAATGAATTTTACTAATACAGAAATCTAAGGTCAGTCATTCCATTTTCCCTGGGAAGCAAAGTTGACTTAAGCAGCTTTTTCTCCCCTTGCCAATGATTTCCACCCCCTGTGAGATCCCATCAGCTGCACTGACAATAACACTGCAAAAATAAAGGAGGAACTTTAAATAGTATGAATTTGCCGTGCAGTTCTTAAGGGAGAAGAAGTGGCAGGATTCAGAGGCCACTTATGTCAGCCTTGCTGCCAGGGGAAATAATATGGAGCAATAGCTCTGTGCTTATGGTATGTGGAAAGCAAATCTCCACACCTGCTATGATTTTGGAAGAAGCTTTGGAAAATGCAGAACAAACTACATATCTACTTTAGATTTGGCCTCTCACCCATGTGGAAGATGCTCTGGCCTAAGTGCAATAGGCAGTTCAAGTGGAAAAATAAACCTCCTAGGTAGGTAGCTTCAAGAGTTTGAAGGATTACAGTTTAAATTATTAATTTAAGAAAAATTGACATACTGTGAACATAGTGGACTAAGACATCTGTAACACTCCAATCATTATTAAAGATACTGCAGTGATGATGGTACACTGGAACAGATATGCAAACTGAATCAGCCAAATCTCATTATAAATCAGCCTTTCAATCGGATACAGTCAACATTAGCAGAAGCCGGCACTCTTTATATACTGAATAAACTTATAGTTTTTAATTTCCAGTGGCATAAATGTGGCAGTTGTCACCAGGTGTAAAATGAAAGCAAAAGTGGTTTAAGCAAGTGCATTTGAAAAGTACAAGATTTTGCTTCTTTCTCTGTATGTATTCCCTGTGACATGAGCCTCACCTTATTCCCTTCAACCTTGTCAGTTTTCATCACTGTTAAATCTCAGCAGAAACTATAGGTTTAACCAAACAAAAACAATTTCTTCAGTTGAAAAAAAAGTGTGCTTTTTTCAGGAGGTATTTGATTTTAAAGAGTTTGCAAACATTTAAAAAATAAATTGTGCAATATCCTTCTTGAATAACACTTTAATATAGTGTTACAAATTAATGTGGAGTTCCAGAAGCACTCACATTAACGCAAAATGAGTTCATCCCAATTACCATTATTACCATAAATACCAAAGGAATTAATAATGATTAGGGTGATATTTTAAAGCATTCTTCATTATCATGTGCATTGTTTGTAAAATTCCAGGATGATGATAATTACTGTAAAGCTTCTCTTTGGGCAAGGTTCTCTTCCCTATGGAGGAATAGCCCAAAGCTAAATGCTTCTGAAGTCCCTCTGAAATCCTCAAAAATGGAGTTAGAATGCTTTGCACATACATTAGCTTGGAGATTGCTTTCCCTATGGTGTAAACTTCAACGGTAGGCTTGATGTAAATAAGAAACCCCAAGAAATAAGCATTCAAGACAAACTTCATTTTTTCCCAGATCTCTGGATGGTAACTGGCATAGTTCCTTTGTGCATGTTGTTGCTAAATTTGTGTTTGGTGAAGAAAGCTCAAGGAGGCCTCAGTGAATTCTATGTAAGTATGTTTACTTGTTCAGTAATTAAAAAAAAAAGTCAAACTGTATAGCAGAGAACCCTTTCAGCTGAAAACCCATTGGAATTTTTAATTTTTCATAAGAATGAGATGTATAACACTATCATGCTTAACCTTCAGGGGAACATTTTGAAAGACATAAAAAAATTCAAATTATAGCTCTTCAGTGTGTTAATGTTGGCAACATGGGCTGCCTTTTGACTGCTTACGTTACCTTACACATCACCTTTGATTTTAGACATGCATTGCTTAGGAAAGGTAAGGCTTATAGACATTACTCTTGATTTCTTTCTCCCACAGTGACTTTCAGGCGTACAAGGTAACAAAATCATAGACAAGGAAGAGAAAGTGTTATAACCATGATTCACGTCAAGATAAACCTGCTTCTTTAGACAGTCCAAATCTTTCAATTTTTAGGACAGGCAACTGTGCAGAGGAACAGTCTAGAAAAAGAAGCCAGTTGTGAAATTTTATTCTGAGTTTCAGTAGATTTACACTTCTTTCCCTTACCCGTCTTATTTCCAGTGCATAAAATGGGGCAGCCAGTGCAGATCCCACTTCTCATCCTGTCATGGTTCTATTCTCATGTCCTTAATGAGCTGACACTGCTCAAAACTAATCAAACAAAACAAAACAAACAAAAAAACAAAAAAAAACCACACAAAAAAACCCCAAACAAACAAAAAACCATCAAAACAAAAACAAAAACAAAACAAAACAAAACAAAACAAAACAAAACAAAACAAAAAAAGAAAAAGGCGATAAATGATCAGGTCCCAGTACATCAGCTCCCTACTTGAATAAATGATGCAACCGTTGGACCTCAAAGGCTGGCAAAAGGGAATGGGAGGGAATGTGTGGCTGGGGAGAAGCAGGAACTAAGAGCTCACTAGATTCCCTCTAACAATTTTCTCAGGATATACAAAAATCACAAGCAAGGCAAAAGTTATCAAAATTATTAATCCATATCAGTCCATTCCCATGGAAAATTCAGACTCTCAAAGTGACACTTTTTATATATCAGTCTTTGTAGAAGGTTTAAAAGCCTCAACTCTCAGTTAAGTGGTTGCTTTTTTGTTCTTTAAAAAAGGACTTTGTCCACTTTTATATTTTATCTCTAATGAGAAATATTTGAACACCCTAGACTTAAAATTTCTGAAGAATTTAGATCATAAATGTTTAAGTCATTGCTGAAAACAAAATTTGCCTTCTAACATACTGACATGATTTTAGAAATTCTGTGCTAGATGGTGCGTTAACATTTAACTTGGAGATGAAATTTACTTAGTACAGAGTTCATGCACGAGTGTTATAAGCTTAGAGGTAGTTGATAATTTTGTGTTAAAATCAATTTCTGGTAGGAAATATATTTTTTTTTTTCTTCTAAGGAAGCACTTTTTATGGCGGAAAGACTGCAAATGATGGGTCCCTGGTTGCTCACCTAGAAGACTGCTATCAGTTTCAATTTTTACATGAATGGTCCAAGTTCCTGGACCATTTGCTTCTTTCAGCAGGGACAGGCAGACTAAGCATCCGTGGCTTTTGGGCAGTGAGGCTGAAAGGATGAAAGACTCCTATCATTTTTTCTTAGCAAAAAAGCAAACCTCACAAGAGTCTTCAATCTGTTACTCAAAACAGTGAAAAAATCCGTTTTTTTTTCTCAGAAATATTTCATTTTCCTGGAGAATCAATCATGTTTTTTAAACTTTTGTCCACTTTTGACTGAATATACTTAAACATAGGACTCTAAGGCCTTTTGACCGCTGGTGATATGCACCTGGGGGCAGATACACGGGCAAGGCACACTTCCAACATGCTGTGGTGACAGGCTTGGTGCTACTATGGTTCGGCATCATCAGGGTTAGCATAGATGGGGAATAAGATTTTACTGATGATTATAGTTGAGAATGGGCCTTCCTCACTTTCCCCAAAGTTAGAGCTGCCTCTGTTCACAGGTAAGGATATTTCTGTAAATCTAAAGCAGCTTTCTTTACAGTGCTTGAGCTATGACAGCACAATTCAACATGTGCTGGCTTGTTTTATTTGTGTATTTCTTAAATGTAAGCATGAATTCACTGAGTCCAGAGCTGCTGAGAGGCAACAGTGATATAGGGGTCCTTCCCACATTGTGATCTATTGCTGTTATTGGAAATTTGTCGACTTGTTTGGCTTTATTGATCATCTCCCAGAAAGAGAAAGAGGGCCATAGGTGGGGAAACTACATTAGTGACTGAATAACATTTGAATTTCTTGGAAGGGCAGTAATAAAACCAAGAAGTTTGGGAGAAAGACAAATCATTAGAAAAGTACCAGCCAGGGATGTTTAAAAATTCTTTCCAGAAAAAGAAAGGGGAAGAGGTGTAAAAATCTTGATATTACTGTGATTGGTGCAAGGTAAATTCATGGCACATTGAAAGTTCACCTTTGATTGTATTTTGGCAACTGCCACTACATTAATACTTCTTGGTACGTCATAAAGAATTAGGTGAATTGCAAAATGCCTCTGTTTTTCAAGATGACATAAATATTGTATTAATTAAATCTATTAAGAACACTGACATGAGATTTCATTAACTAATATCCCCTATTAGGATAATTATGACTAATTATAGTTATTAGACTAATGGTTTTAATCCTCAAGCACAATGTGTTACAGAAGGTTAAGAGGCCTAAGATAAATTGAAAATCAAAAGTATGATCAAACTCTTTTTTAATATTTTACACAGCCACCATCCTATAACGGTAACTATGACAGCAACATTTTCATTTTTTGCAACTCACTTCATGCTGGGAAGGAAGATAATTTTTTATGATTTGCTAGTGATTTTACATTTCCAAAAGGAAGTGTCCTGATTTTTAGACTGTAGGTGCTAATCAGTATGAAAAATTAACCTCTTACGTGTTCTCGTAAAAGAAAACTGCATAATTTTATTAAAATTTTCTGCAGAGAAGAGTGTCATCTTAAGAAGGCAAAATTCCACTGTTTTATTAAAATGTGGTTTTTATGTAGCTGCACAGAACTACTATTTTGGTATGTATTCACTGATGTCTCCTATAAAGAGGTATGTATTATTTGAAAACTTTTGTTAGTGACTCAATATCCACTAGCACATGAGTAAAAAATGTGCAATACATGACCCTTGAATCCTTCTTCGAGGGAAAGCCAAAATCTTAAGAGGCAATAAAAAAACCTGTATTACATAACAGAGACTTTTTCCTCCTTTGGGCCTAGACAAATGGGTTAAGTTTCTTGGGGCTTGAACTGTAAAATTCAACAAGATTTTACATGAAGTAGATCTGTCACATAACTAGAGTGTGATTGAGATTATCAGCTGCCTTTTAAGAAAACACACACACAAAAATCACTGAGTTGTACTCAGCTCTTGGACGGATAGTCATCAGGCACTATCTGTATTCAGAAAATTTAACAATTTTGTTTCTTGGGTAGATAGAGATGACCTAGCACTGGGGAAAAGAAAGAGACATTTCAAACCATATCCAATCTGGGAAATGCAGAGTTTACCTAAAGTTAGAAATTTTAATCTAAAATTTAGTACTATATCTTTTAGATGACAGGCATCAGAGGGGAATCCAAAACAGGTTTGGATATCTAAAATGTGCAGGAAAAGACACACTTTGAACTAAGTGCTGTAAAGGGTGATACATCTGCCTTTTTGTGCCCATGCAGAACAGCAGAACGGGGAGCAGATAGGAATATCTGCCTACTGTGCTCGTGGAACTGGGCTAGTGTATCTAAAAATACTAAAACATTTCCATGTCAGAGAGAGCATTGTCATTTCAACTACTGTTTCTGAAGATTTCAACATAACATTCTGAAGATTTTGAATATGATGAGAATACTAGTTTGAACAATAACTTAACTATGGAATCAACCGTATTTTTAAGTTATCAGTGACATTTTAGAGACTAAAATGGTTTTATTTTTATAACATTTTTTCATGTTGCAAGATAAAATCTTCATTATCTACTCATGATAGAAATACAGTGGAAAATATTTCAGTGATTTTAGCGAAGCAGCTAGTTTCTTATAATAACTGACCTTGCTTCTCTGGAGGTTGTTTCTGGCAAATCTTTATTGATCTGTCTGTACAGTTGATTCAATAAACTTAAATCTCAATTTGTATGTTTGCTTGTCTTTTATATTGTGACATCTGAATTTCTTCTTTTACCTTGTTATCTCCTCAATATAATTTTTATTATAGTGTACAGATTATTTCTTTCAGTAGATTCTGTGATAATGCTCCAGTTCTACCTGAGTTTCATGTCTCATTCCTGTGTTATTTCCTAGTATTCAGTATGTGTTTCTCTTATCATAGCAACTATACACACCTGCCAAATCCTCTGCTTGGAGGCCTGGAAGGGAAATTGCATATGTTACTAATCTAGAGTTGGCATGCTCTTTCATGGCTGGTTTCCTTTAAGGCACAGCTATTAGAGTTAAGAGTTTTATTATCACTAGGTAATAAAGCAGAGTTTCTGCCTTGGATAAATGACACAGAAGCAGGGAACACAGAAGCTGACATGCTGAATCAGACTGATGGTCGGACATGGTGCTGTTGTGATGCTGAAGAATTCAGAATTAGATATGAGATCCCTGTAATGAAAGGGACATCTCTTCCTAACCCCAGACAATCAATGTTAGGACTTGTGTTTTGAAGCATGAAGAATGACATCACAAGCACGTTTTTTAATCCTTGGCAAGGCAATTGTGATTCTTGTTGTTTGGATGACATTTCTTTTTCTTTCCTGAACCCTAATGTTCTACGTCTCAACTGTATTTCATGACAGATACTTTAGCAGTAATGACGTGCTTACAAAAATTGCACAAGCACAAAACTAAGAATGCTCAAAACTATAAATTAAGAAATATTGCTAAGAAGTTGCTCACACTATGTGCACTTTCTGCTCTTTCCTATCATGCATTTTAACTGTTTATGCCCAGTGATGCTGTAACTTAACCCAGCTGGTAGCTAAACACCACCTAGTTGCTTGTTCCATCCTCTCCCTCTGTGGGATTGGGAAAAAATTCTGATTTTGAGATGAAGATGGTTTAATAAGACAGAAACAGAAGGCAAAATAATAATAATAAAAAATTTATAATAACAGCTAGATTATAGAAAACATTGTTGCACAATGTAATTGCTCACCATTTGCCCACCAATGCCCACACAGCTCTCAAGCAGTGGCCCATGATCAGCTTTTCCTATAATTTATATACTGAGCTTGACACCACATGGTATGGTTTGGCCGGTTGGAGTCATCTGTCCTGCCTTTCTCTCTTCCCAACTTTTTGCCTTTGAGGCTGCTTGGTGATTGGATGGTGTGAAAAGCTGAAAGGTCTTTGACTTAGTGCAAGCACTACTTAACAACAACTAGAACACTAGTGTGTTATCAACATTATTCATATTCTAAATCCAAAACACAGCACTATGCCAGCCAATAGGAAGAAAATAATTTCCCTTCCAGCCAAAACCAAGGCAATACCCACTCCTTATTCTATACTATTTATATTATGCCCAGGTCTCATGTTTTTCAATACATCCTTTCCTGTCTTTTATATACACACACAGATATCATTCCCTAAATCTATGGGCTATTTCTTGAAAATATCCATTATTTTTGATTTATAAAATGACTTTGAATTTCACATGTCACAGTAGTTTTTTGAGGCTGGAGAGGTGGTCTGGTGTATTTAACTGTTCTATAATGTAATATACTCCGGTTAGCTGGGGCCACTAACCAGGCAGCTTTTGCTATATGTGTGTCCTAATATTTGAACATCCCAACACAAGCACACATTGCATGACCTGCTGGTCATGTTCTTCAGTGCCCCCACTCTTGTGATATCCTTTTACAACCAGTTTCTCTACCTGGCCAGCAATATGTAGTCCATTATACAGTGGAGCCTCTTCAAAAAGCATCATCTCCTCCTCTGGTGATACTCCAAAATCTTTGCCTTTTGGCCAGTCCATGATCTTTTCCAAAATTCCCCGGTGACTGAGGTTTCCTATTGGAGCCTGTTGTGTGATCAGTGTGACCCACTTACTCCACATAGCATATGTTACAAAATGTGGAGAAGAAACCGTCTCTTTGAACAGCAAGCACTCCAGTGTCAGGAGAAGCTGTAAATTCTAAAACCCCTGCTCAAACCCCTTCACACATTGCCAATTTTTCTTTTTCTGTTGGAGTATAGTTGGCCTCAGGTCTTTTGTATCCCCAACTTCAATACTCTGAAGCCTAACCTGAAGTCTTCCCTGGTGTCTTCTGCCAGAGATTCCAGATAGGGCCGTTCTCCCTGACTGCCACATAGAGCAGATTTTTAATATTTTGTCCTGCCTGGACTTGCTAAATAAGTACTGCATGAAATATTTCCTGGCTAATTTTCTAAAAGCCTGTCATTATTTAAAACCCCATTTTAAATTGTTCTTCTTCCAGGTCACTTCATAGAGGGGGCTTACAGGTAGTCTATAGTTTGGAAAGTCCATTTCCCGAAACCTCACAATGCCTAAGAAAGCTTGTGTTTTATTTTGCCAGTTAGTATAGAGACAGCTGTTATTTTGTTGATTGCGTCCATTGAGATCTGATGACATCCATCTGATGATCATTTGATTCCTAAAAATGGGAATTCCGGTGCAGGTCCCTTCACCTTTGTTTTATAGCAAAATGGATGTTGAGGATTCTGACAATTTTTTCCTTTTTTCTTTCTTCTAAAAACTTATTCTGTGGTGTTGCCCCAAACGGTGATATCATTGACGTATTGCAGGTGTTCTGTTTTGCAGTCTGAATCAGTCCATGGCACATGGTGCAGCTGTGTTTGTAATCCAAAGAGGAACTCACTCTACAGCCTGTAAACTTGAGAAAAGACTAAAAGGTTTTGTTTTCTAAAAAGCACATAACCAAAGTGGTGTGTTCTAATTCTTACCCAAAAATTGAATCTACTGTATTTTAAGGTTTCAAAGGACTTCAGTCACTGAAGCATATTACCTTGCAAAAATCCATAAGAGGTCAGCATTATTTATCATGTTCATCTACTGAGAACATGTACATCTTTTTAAAATTAATTTACCTTGTAATGGAGTGAACATCAATGGTTAGCAGGTAACAGCATCACCTCTTGTAAAGACAGATGTCCAATAAAGACTGAGGATTTGTTTTACTGTTTTGCTAGCAATTTGGTATTTTCATTCATTCCAATTCTACTATTCAGTTCTGACCAGTTATTGTGATTTAAATTCTCTGTTTTGGCATCAACTTCTTAATCTTTTTTCATCTTGATTTTTGACAGTGCCTCATCTTCATTACTAGCCAAGAATAGCTTCAGGGCAGGTGTATATCTGCCAAATCTGGTAAACAGGGATGAAAAGAACTCATCTGCCTTTTCTGTAGTATTGAGGAGGAAAGACTGATCTTCTTACCTCTCTGGCAATCTAGTTTAAAATTGATTCCTTAATAAAAAGTTGATCAAGAAAAAATGCAGAGATAACTCCACAAGCTCAGATCTTTCCCTCCATGTTTTCAACATGCCAAAAGTTCATTTCATTGCTGCCCACAAAAGCAATCTGAATCTGGCCAGATGCTTCTCTTCAAGTTAATCATCAGCGACTGAGTCTCTGAACAAGCATTTTATTAGAGATCAAGGGTGCGATTTTTACATAAACCTCCCAATAACTTCCATTTTCTGGTTTCTTTTTGGCTAACAAAAGCACAAAAATATAGATTTCTTTCAGAAGAGACTAAACCAGCAAATATGGTCTGGGTATTTAGTATCTAATACCTTCTAAGTCATAAAAGGCATTCTGTTCCCAACAAAGCAAAGCAGAGCTATTCTGGTCTGAAACCCCTCCTGAAACATATGTAATGTAGTTGCCAGTCCTCAGCACCAGGTGGTCTGCCAGTTGCGTTGTGCTCCTTGTTAATCTAAGCAGAACTAATTCCAGGTTGTCTGTTTGCTGAAGTTGAAGTCTTTGGCCCATCTGCAGCTCACCGAGCTGGCAGTCTGACATCGCTCCGCGGATGGCTTAGTGTGCTGTGGAGGAAACGGGAATATTTTCAGCCCTCCTCTGAGATATTAAGAACTAAGGTTCTGAGATCCTCAACAACATCTGGCCCCTGAGAAGCTATGTGTTTCTCTAAGTAACCTAACTTTCTTCTGTGGCAGAGTGGGTGTGACTAAGAGCCACCCATCATCTAAAGCTGCAGGAAGTAGCAACACGATATGGAAGGAAACCAGAAACCTGGGATCCGTTTTAAATTTCTACACATAAGCTTGCTTCCGTGACATTAATTTGAATCAGATGAAACAAAAAGATGAAGTTGTTTCTTTCTGACTAGATCTTTCCCTTTATAGAAGTGAGACTATTTTCCTGCTCTCTCTGTAAGCTTTCAACATTTGCGCTTCAGATTGCCTTTGAAGCCACTTAATTAATGTTTTATCTAACATAATTTTATTTTCCTCTCTACTTCACCAAGCCTGGGTTTCAGTGTCTTCCTGGCTTGAATGATTAGTTCGATTTGTTGGTTAATCATGCTATTTTTATTTTCCTTTCTGCTTCATTTTTAACACACAACTGTTTGAACAGCTAAGTCTGATAATAGTTTATCTTGCACATATGTCATATATATATACATACATACATATATATATATTCCACTGCTTTTACTGGCTGAAACAGACAGGCTTAACTCCCTTGCCTGACTTTACAGTCCTGTTGGTTACACTGTTGGGACTAGTAGGAAACAGGGCTAAAGACACTGAAGAAGCTGAAAAAATTTTCCTACATCCTGTTCCTGTCCAGAAGACCCACACGATATTAAGCAATAATAATGAGGAGTCTATTGCACTTTTAGGCCTTATTCCCAGCAGATCTGCTGCTGGAAAACAAAACGTTTGGGTATTTACTAGAAGATAATAGCTTTATTCAGTGAAATTGACGATAATTTTAGCTGAGATTTTTATTTAACCCTTAGACTTTAATGAAAGGAGATAATGCAGTGTCCAAGTTTATTGAACATGATTCTCAAACCCCCATATTTTTAAAATCATAAACATTTGCCCAATCTCAGTGAGAATCTAGGTCCAAGTTCAGTAAGTGAGCTATCTCTTCTGTTGTTAGCTACCTTGGAGAGCTTGCTGTTGTAGTTCGATGAATTTTAAATACCATTTGATTCTGCATTTCCCCTTCATCACAGAATACAACAATTTTTCTACCATTATTAGCAGACAAATATTTGAAGCAATATTTGGATATAACTGTTATTAATTCCATATCCTTTTGGTAAACTTTCAGGACTGTGCTGGGATTCTGGACTTTTATATGCTATTGATCTACTAGGACAAAGTGTTTTTCTGAATTCAGCAACAGCCCATTTTAGGCTTCAAGTAAATAATTTCTTGCTCCAGTGGTATTCAGAATGTCTGAAGAATGATACTTTCATATTTCCATTTATGTAAATCTGTAGATGGTAATTTATTTGGTGGCTCACATTTCTAACAGAGCTCTTGAAAGCTGTTAGTGTTATTTTTATCTTCAGTGGGTTCATCCATAATACTATCCATTAAGAATTCTAGCTGCCTGAGAGCACCCACAAATCAAGTAATTTGACCGGTCAAACTTCAAACTTCAGTCCTTCAGACATGTAAGTAATTATTTTTTTGCACGTGAAACTGTGCCACTTATTTTAAGGTGTTTCAAGGTACGGGCCTAAGGAAACACTAAGGGGTTCTAGAAATACTTGCTAGAAGAAAGTTTTCCTCCAAAATATGAAAGACATAATTCAGAGATTTTACAGCCTATTATTTATAATCTAATGTCTATAGCTGTTACCTTATTCATTTATAGTTTTTATGCATTGCATATTTTATAGTAAGTAATCTTATCTTATTTTGCTGTATTTTCAGATGAAGACAAGAAGTAGGTTTTTTAGGTTCTTGGCATTTTGGCATGTAAAGGTTAGTCAGAACTCTCTTTGGGGATACCCAGGTCATGAGTCTCACTCACTGTTCTGAAAGACTTAACTCCACATATAGGTACCTATTTATTTCCTTATTTATGGATACTTATATATTTCTGAATGAATATGCATATTCTGCTTTATTTTTCCAGCTTCCATTGTGAATTGCTAGGTATAACACGAAGTATTCCAGTTTTCATGGAAAAAAAAGCATTTTCTCATTATTTGTACAACTACATCAGAGGTCTACATCGTTTTCTCTTATCTGATGTTCTTTGAAAAGAGAGGTAATTTTGATATTTACATAATGCAGTGACATATGCTATTTTTCTTCCAGTGCCATCATTTCTTCATATAGTTTTGATTTTTAAAAACATCAACAAAGCGAATGTTTCTCAAATGAAAACTTCCTTTGCAACAAAAATAGTTGATAAAGATCAATTAAGGCATCTTATGTTCTTCTTTTCTGCTTCCTTGTATATTCTGGTTTTTATATTCATGCAAAGTAAGTGCTAAATAGTTGTTAAATACTTTTCCTGATTAAAACTGTTCAGTAGTCACCTAACACATTATTCAGATGTGACTGATTCTGCATTGTGTAAAGCAGTGGAAAAATCACTCAGTAAGTTGCTAAGTCTTATAATAATAGCTGACAGTAGAGGCTTATGATATTCTGGCACCATCTAAAGAGGATAAACTGCTTGCTCTGGGACAGAGGTTAGATTGTTACAGGCCTCATCTTTTGAGCAAGAGTAAGAGAGAGGTAAGACTTGCTAAAACTGGGAATAAAAGGGGTGAGGCAAGACAGACTCTTTCAAGATAGCTGAGACCCATGTGTAACATTGCTAGTTAGATTGATATATATTTGTATAATGTGAATAAATATGAGCATTCATGAGTAGATTACCAAGCATATTGTCTGATTCTTCTACGAAGCTGATGATGTCAAGCATTATCTGGATTCAAGTACCATATTACTTCATCTTAAACAAAGTCATGGGAATCAGTTCCTCTTAAAATTCACCCTTCAGCAACGTTATCATAGATGCAAAGTACTTATTTTCAACATACAAGTTAGAAAATATTTATAAGAGATGTAAGTAAAAATATTAAATAAAAATATAAAAAATATTTGTGCTGAGTTTGAAAAAGAAAGATCTCTATCCAGCTATAGAAAGTCACCATTCATCAAGGATTCTGTCTTACTGACTATATTTGCACTGTTAAATTTCTTAGTAAAATATCTTCCTAAAGTAACAGGCTAGCCTTCCAGTTACCCTTTTATGCAGTTTTTCGAGGGTACTAAACCAGAGTTTAGGTGTGGTAAAGGACAGAACAAACATGTGGCACGGGAACTGTCCAGACACACCTAGCACTGGGAAAATAGGTGGCCTCCTACCTTTAAGCCACGAATTCTTACGTCCCTGATCCATCAGGTTATTGAATGATCTTTTCCTCTGTGAAGGCAACTTCCACAACCATACAAAGAGTTTTGGCTGTGGCCTGATTTTTAGTGACAGCTCAGGATTTAGGAGCCTGTTTTCATACCTCTTAAGTCTGAGGGTTAGGTTCTAGATATCCTTCTTCATGGGGGCCACCAAATAGGAATTGATTTTGGGTTTCATTGTATTAGCTGTGCTTTTTCTACTTGCTGGTGCAATGAAGAAAGCATCAACTTGAGCAATACCCGGACAATTCTGTTGCTCCATCCAAAATTTCTTCTCGGTTTCTTGGGTATATAAATTACCAAGGGTTCTCTGCATCATGAGCCTTGTCAACTCTTCTTGCCACCAGTGAATTAGTATCTACCTCCCATGGTTCTAAAAGGTAAAAAACCCCTGAGATTTACAAAGACATTTCCCTTTCTAGGGTTACTGAAGCCTTTTTTCCTTTTCCAGAAGATGCAAAGGAACAGCTGATGATTCACTGAGAACAGCCATAACCCATAAATCTTCCTACCATCTTTCTGCCCAAAATGCCTTTCTATTTCAGGAGTGGGTTAATAAAATAAGTATTACTGCTCTTTCTTAGAAAACCATCTGTTGCTTTGTTAGACCAGCTGTTGTCTCCTGAATTTGACAGATCAGTCTGTGTCTCACCTTAATTCTCCTTAGTGATGGCATGGTTCCCCAAACACTCCAAACCAGAATATGCTGGCATCGCTGCTGGAACTTAACACCAACGCCTCACTCATGTCTGCCCATCCTCACCTTGGCATTGCCCTTCGTCTGTGCTTGCACAATTCTGGTCTGAATCAGAGAATCAACTCAGCCAAAGAGACTGAAATTACAGCAAATTGTGCCAAAATTGAAGAGGCAGTGCTATAGGGGTAGAGCAGCGCAGCCAGGGAGAGGAGAGGGTGAAATGGCTGGTTCAGCAGAAGAGCCTAATAATGCCTGCCTGAACTGACTGTGAAACTGTGGCATTTGCATGCAGATATCCATGTGAAGCAACTTAATTAGCTGAAATATATCTCATATTAATCCTAATGTAAACTAACATGAAAATATCTAGGCAGGAGATATCTATATCTATATCTATATCTATATATCTCTAATCTACATCTATATCATCTATCTAATCTATCTATCTATCTATCTATCTAGATCTATATCTATGTTATTGAGACAAGACACCGTTATCAGCAGTGAGTTTTGGGGTGACCAACCATAACTTTGTTATAGGAATAAAACCAAGTCTCCTTTGCTGCAGTCTGATTCTAAGCTGCTTCTCATTTTGTGTGCTTGTGTGAGGCTTTTAAGTTTCAGAGAAACAAAGCTCATCTCTTCTTCTTGATCAGAAACCTCTAGTAGTGGTGTGTTTATGATATAGCACAACGTTGTGAAATAATCTCTCACTGCATTTTCCAAACAAGATTTCTGCTGAAGCATTCAGTTCTCGTAGAGCACTTACCTTTTTAAATGTGCATTTAATTCTTAGCTAATTGCCATCAATATTTATGCTGCTGAACTTTTATCCTACTACATATTGTATAATTGCTACCATTAGCTCATCTCCCAAAGGTTTTCTTTTCAGATTCCTATAATGTATCCATGTTATTCTTTTCCAAAGAACAGATATTTATAATATTGTTAAATTGTCTAGTACTCAATTTATACTTTGGACCACAAGTGAAGTTGATTGCATTTAAAAATTTAGTAACTTCACGTTCATTTTTTAATTTAAAGAGGAATAATGCATAAGTAGTGCTGTTGTCCGCTATTTTCTATTGATTTCTAAAATCGGGGTTACAATAGGTATCTTAACATCCTGAAAGCAAAATTTACCCCCTCATTCTCAGGAATTTTCTAGGTGTTTTTCTGGTACAGCCACAAAAGCCCCAAATTAAGCTACCCTACAGAAATAAATTATTTTTATTTCCAGATAAAAGTGACATAGAAAGAAGTGCCAGTCACCTTCTCATCCAGAGGACAAATAGGACATCCTGTAAAACCCTTGTGCTGACTACTGATTCTTCAAGGAAGCCTCGGCCCTCCTGCTCTCTTTATACTGGTAAACAGCTCAGGACAAGGTTCATACTGAAGTAAGATCATATTGTGGTGGGGTGACCACGGCTGGATGCCAAGTGCCCACCAAAGGCTCTCTGTCATCCCCCTCCTGACTTGAATAGAGGAGAGAATTTACAACAAAAGGCTTGTACTTTGAGATGAGGGCATGTAGAGATCACTCAGCCATTACAATTATGGGCAAAACAAACTCAGTTTGGGAAAATTAATCGAATCTTTTGCCAATCAAATCATAGTAGAATAAAGAGAAGCAACCCCAAATCTTAAAAACACCTTTCCCCAACCCCTCCCTCCTTCCTGGGCTGAACTTTATTCCTGATTCTCCACCTCNGGACAAATAGGACATCCTGTAAAACCCTTGTGCTGACTACTGATTCTTCAAGGAAGCCTCGGCCCTCCTGCTCTCTTTATACTGGTAAACAGCTCAGGACAAGGTTCATACTGAAGTAAGATCATATTGTGGTGGGGTGACCATGGCTGGATGCCAAGTGCCCACCAAAGGCTCTCTGTCATCCCCCTCCTGACTTGAATAGAGGAGAGAATTTATAACAAAAGGCTTGTACTTTGAGATGAGGGCATGTAGAGATCACTCAGCCATTACAATTATGGGCAAAACAAACTCAGTTTGGGGAAATTAATCGAATCTTCTGCCAATCAAATCATAGTAGAATAAAGAGAAGCTATCCCAAATCTTAAAAACACCTTTCTCCAACTCCTCCCTCCTTCCTGGGCTGAAATTTATTCCTGATTCTCCACCTCGTCCCCTCAGTGCTGCGGGGGGACGGGAAGTAGGGGTTGCAGTCAGTTCATTACATTGTATCTGCCGCTGGTTTCTTTTCAGGGAAAGGACTTCTCACACTTCCCTTGCTCCTGCGCAGGGCCCTTCCCACAGGCTATCAGTATTCACAAACTTCTCCAGCGTGGGTCCCTTCCATGGGCTGCAGTCCTTCAAGAACAGCCGAAGAGCAGCAGCTCCTGCATCGGTCCACCACAGGGTCACAAGTCCTGCCAGCATACCTGCCCTAGTGTGGGAGCCTCTCTCCACAGAGCCACAGGTCCTGCCAGCATCCTGCTCCAGCATGGGCTTCCCATAGGATCACAGCCTCCTTCAGGCATCCACCAGCTCTGCAGGGTGGATATCTGCTCCACCGTGGATCTCTCTGTGCTGCAGGGGCACAGCTCCCTCACCGTGGTCTTCATCACAGACTGCAGGGGAACCTCAGCTCCAGTGCCTGGATCAGCAAATCCTCCTCCTTCTTCAGTGACCTTGTTGCCTGCAGAGCTGTTGCTCTCACCTATTCTCACTCCTCTCTTCCCTGGTTACTGTTTTGATGCAATAACTTTATTTTGCTTCTTAAATATGTTATCACAGATGCATTATGCTGCCGTTGAAGGGCTCAGTCCTGGCCAGTATCATGTCCAACTTGGAGCTGACTGATATTGCCTTTGTTGGATGCAGGGAAGCCTTTAGCAGCCTCTCAGCAAACCCACACCTGTGCCCCCCCCACTACCAAGACCTTGCCGCACAAACCCAATACACACATGATAAACCACACTGTTTAATAGTAGGTCCAATTCCTCACAGGCTATTTTGTCTAAATACATGAGCACTTTCCCATTCAGTGCCCAGATAAGGTTTGGTCAAGTAGCGTATTATAGTGCCTATTACCAGAAAAGATGAAACTACATAATTCTGTGGGCTTTGGAATGCAAACTCTGTCATGCAACTGGCCTTAAAGCCAGTAAATAACAGCTGTTGGGGTTTTTTTGTTCAAAATTAAGGATACAGCCTTTGAGCACATCTAAGTTCTGAGTCCTGAGAGAGAGGGAGAAAATTCAGCTGTAGACCATATGACCAAATCTGAAAATTCTCTGTGTAAAAAATGTTAAGAAATATTGTGAAGAGAAAACTAATTATAATTTGTAAGGTTGATGTTTTTTCGGTGGACAGATGGTGATGAGAGATCTCTATAGCTGGGTTTTAGAGCATGAGGTTTATTGTTAAGGGCGTGGATATAGGGGCCTTGCTTGGAGCTGCCAGCTGCAGCTCGAAGCAGGCCAGAAAGGCAAGGAGGAGAGAAGCAAGAGAGAGC
>VZTG01009606.1:1204711-1222523 GCA_013397845.1 Melanocharis versteri | reverse complement strand
GACCCTTGGACCTGTTTGCTAGCAGAAGGTATTTGTTCAATCAAAGGGGATTATCTTCAGTCAGCCACACCACTGTTTTCCAGTTGTTCAGTAACTAAGCTTTGGTATCTCAAAGCTTGCTTTCATTTCAATCTCGCTTATAGTTTTCATATTCTCAGCATCTTTTGGCAGGCAATAAAGCTTTCCCGTTTCATCTTCCCCAACAATAATTGTTACTTATGTGTGTTGTATGAAGTTTGTCAATAAACTTTGTGCAAAAGTGTTCTGTTTTATGGCACTTTTCAGATTTCATTTGCTTAGTTTCTTAGCCTGGTACAANAAGCAAGAGAGAGCAGAAAGAGTGCGTGAGAAGTGAGAAGTGAGGAGTAAGAAGTAAATGTAAGAAGAAGCAAAAAGAGTTAGAAGTAAGAAGTAAGAAGTAAGTAAGGGAGGAGAGGCAGAAGAAAAGTAAGATGTAAAGAAGAAATGAGTGAGATTCTCGTTTACAATACAATAAATCATCTTCTGTGTTGAATATTCTGATTTTCATCAACCAATCTAGTACAAGATACAAATCCTATAGCATTTAAATACAGCCTATAAGAATCATTGCATTACCATACTGTGTTACATTTTAAACCCTGAAAACCACTCTTTGGACCTTTTCTGCCAAGCTAGCAGGGTCTGCTCTGACCCTTGGACCTGTTTGCTAGCAGAAGGTATTTGTTCAATCAAAGGGGATTACCTTCAGTCAGCCACACCATTGTTTTCCAGTTGTTCAGTAACTAAGCTTTGGTATCTCAAAGCTTGTTTTCATTTCAATCTCGCTTATAGTTTTCATATTCTCAGCATCTTTTGGCAGGCAATAAAGCTTTCCCGTTTCATCTTCCCCAACAATAATTGTTACTTATGTGTGTTGTATGAAGTTTGTCAATAAACTTTGTGCAAAAGTGTTCTGTTTTATGGCACTTTTCAGATTTCATTTGCTTAGTTTCTTAGCCTGGTACAAACATGCTGGTTTTGGCTGGGGTAGAGTTAATTATCTTCACAGTGGCTGATACAGGGCTGTGTTTTGAACACAGGGTTAATTATATAAAGATATTTTTGTTATTGCTGAGCAGCGCTTACACAGAGCCAAGCCATTTTCTGCTTTCCATTCTGTCATGCTGGGGAAGAAATTGGGGGTCCTTGAGAAATTGTGAGGAGGCATAGCTAGGACAACTGATCCCAAGTGAAAAAGCAGTATTTCATACCGTGTGGTGTCAGGCTCAATATATAAAGGGGGAGAAGAAAAAGAAAGGAAGAAGGAGAGGACATTTGGAGCAATGGCCTTCCAAAGTAGCTGTTGCACATGATGGGGTTATTCTGCTATTCTGCTCAAACCTGTGAGAAAGATTTGTCGTGATTAACTAATCCAGAAGAGGAATTTATGTGTTTGCCATCTTTCACATAACAACTACAGGAGCAGAACTCAGTGACAGAGAAGATTTTGGTGAGTTCATCGGGATAATCAGTTGAACATAAAATTTCAACATATCCCTAGGTTTAGAACAGGCAGAGTTTTGGAATCATGCACTGAAAATCCCAAAGAAAATAACAAACTACAGTCCCTTGTACTATGTATGTAGCCACTATGGAATATGGATGCTGATTTTGGTATCCACACATCAATGCACTTCAGTTCTTCTGTGTGCCACATAACCAGTTGTAACCACGCTTAAAAATGGGTGGGGTGGGGAGAGTTTTTGGCTGTGGGTGGTGGATATGTGTGAAAAAGCAAAAAAAAAAGCCGAAAATAGATGTAGCTATGGAGTTTATTTAATCATGTTGTAGAAGAATTTACAGTGTCTAGAAAAAAAGTTTATTCACAAAATTCTTCAAAACACAGTGGAAATACAAAATGAAATAACTAGCAGCTATAATTTCACAGCTGGCTTTACTGGTTGGCTGATATTGTTCCCATAATCTCTGTGCTGCAAAGTTCATTGATGTTTTAGTAAATTAAAACATTTCGTATAGCCATATGCACGTCTGATGTGTGTGCAAAGAACAGGACATTCAGGTCATTGATTCACTTGCAGGTTTTGTCTTAATTAAAGGATATTCCATCAAGACCAACTGACTTTTAATTAAGGTAATCAAAAGATAGTTTAAAATAAGGAAATTCTAATTATGTCAAACCTGGGGGGAGAGGGGGAGGAGGAAAGAAGGAAATTTGAAAATTCATGGATTTTTTTAAAGAGTCTAGTTCTTTTGCACTAGGCAGACATATTATGGTGGTCTCACCAGTACCAAAAAGAAATATCAAGTAATGGAAATATGATTGCCTGTTATAAAGAAGATTACAAAATTTTATACCATGCACATAGCCAAAGTCTATTTCCCTGTAAAACCTTGCCTTGGATTTCAGCATTCACAAATCTTTGAAATGAGACATTGAGAAGCAGACGGTGTTCCATAAAGGCTTTTTCTACTCAGTGGGGAAATGGGGATGTCAGTGACATCAAGCTTATTATTCACTCATCTTATCAACACACTAATTTCCTTTATTTGCAAGCAAGTGGTTCTCTTGCACCGTTTTACAGAAGGGCAGATTAGTGCTGCTAACAGCTGTGGGAATCAACGTGACATCAGTTGTGGTTTTCCTTGATTGTAAGAAGCTCACTGTAAACCAGGATCATATCTCTCTTGACCGATGATTCCTTCATCTCACATTAAGCTTATGTTGAACTATCTCTCATGGGCAAATTTAAATTCTTTTGCCACTTGCTCCTTTTAGGCAGCCTATGAATCTAGGTTTTTTTTCCATGTAGTTGAGGGATGGGTGAGTATCTTTGCTACTTTTACTGTATCGCTAATTATTTAATAGTCACTTCCCAACCCTGAGTTTGTGCTTGTCTATATTTGTTTTTTCTCTCTGCTCGGTGACCCATAATAAAACTCATTAATAGCCAGACGCCTTTAGGGAACACCCTCTTTGAACACATTATAATATACAACAGTAATTAAGAATACATTTGGAAGCAGTTACACACTTAATCCTGATACTTATGTCAGTTCTAAATACAGCTAGACATTAAACTCATTTTGGAACAAGTTTTCTCTGCTGCCAACTGGCTGGCTCTGGGCACCTCGTGAGCAGGTTGTGCACCAACACATTACTTCCACAGATAGCAATTGAAAGCCTGAAGTACTGTGGCAGGAATTTCCATTCCTGTACATCACTGAGTGTTACACTTGGTGAGATGTGATAGTCACAAAAATGTCTAAACCCACAGCCCAATTTTAGACCTGGGTCACAAAACACTGCTGTAAAATACTTTTCCAGGTTCTTTTCTGCAGCTTTAACTATGGCAAGATTCTGCTAGATATCAAATCATTGAGGTGGATATATTATCACTTTAAACATGCTTAAAAGAGCTATTTTAAAAATTCCAGTGACTGTAATTCTGCCACTACTCAAACCCAGAGATTTAACAGTCCCAACAATTTTCTCCAGACTTTATGGTAGCAGTAAGGGCACAAATGCACTTTCCACAGCATAAAAAACTATGTGGTGGCTAGTAAGTAGTTTATGTATATCTCACTGTTCTGGAGAAGGCTTTGTGTTTTGAATTACACAGGACCACGGGCTTATGTTTAAGAAGAATCATGTGGGTATTAAGCTAAAAAAACTCTCTGAATAAAAGAGCTTTTCAGGTAACATGCACACATGTGAAGGCCAGTTTCAAAAGCCAGAGAAAATATCTCACATGACATTGAATTGTTGCTGAAAATCCTCACATGTTAAGAGGATTATAAGATGCCATTTCATTATTCAAAGGACAGAAGCATGAATAACAGGTCCCCCTTGATGTCCAGGAGAACCAAGCATATCTTCTTAGAAACACATAAAAAAATATGCTTCAGTAAGTATCTGGTAGTTTTTTCCAGTAGTGTAAAAAAATATGCAAACTGCAAACCATAGCAGAAAGAAAAATTAATAAATCGATATATATGTTTTTAAAGACAGTTCTTTAAAAATTAAAAATAGTGAACTATTACAAAAACAAGTCCTTTCCAGCAAACAAAAAACCCCTCCTATAGTAAGGTAAAGTGTGCTATTTTCTGCCTCACATTTTTAATACAAATATAATATTTTAGCTATAAACCCTACCCACACAATTAGCGTTATTGAAGTTGAAAAGAAATCTGTAGGTAATTATTGAAAGGACGATGTACATCAGCAGCAGGAAGGTAGTGTTTTCAGTTTCACTCAGTAAATCACGCTGGAATGTTTGTTAGATTTCTTTAAACAGTTTTTGATTACCATCTATTGGTGATGAAACAGCAACAGCTGCTATGTTAATCCATCCACTGTGGAAAAAGAAAATTAAAAAAAGAGAGACAGTGAAAACAAATAGAGAATTGAGCCAGAACAAAATTCTATTAAAAACATACCTGAGAAAAATGATGGCAACCAGGCTACTAATTCACGATTTCTGGAAAGAGTCCATTCCTCAGTGTTCAGCAGTTTAGCGTGTAGTATGAATTTAACATGTGCCTGTCCATTTTAGAAACATAGGAAACTTTGACACCAACATGGTGTGGTGAGAGAAGTTTATCAGTTAAAGGGAGCAGGGCAAGGAGCAAGAACATAAGGATCAAAGCTCCTGTCCTCACTTTTCTTCTTGGAGTAGCTGACCAGCAGAGCTGCTCTGGGAGTGTGTGCAACCAGATCTTTCAAAGGCCTGGTCCTCCTTCTGCCCAAGGAAGCTTATGAAAATGGGATTTAATGGCTCCCTGTTCGGTTATTGCCCTAAAGTCATGGTGTATAATGCCTGTTTAAAATGCAGAAGACAGAGGAGAAAATGTCATAGTTTCCAGTCTTTTCTTTGTCCCTTCCTGGAGACCTCCAGTTATTTAGTATTGCTCTTAATAGCAATGGTTCAGCCTTTCCCCTCGAACAGATACTTAGGGCAGTGTCATACAGGTAAAGTTTTTGAAGGGGAGAAGGTACGCTCAGAGAAATCTAGTCAGATTATGATAAGAACATGCTCAAATTTATGCAAAAATCTTAAAATAATGATTTATAAACTTTCTAAGGACGCATTGATGATGTAAATTCTTTCCTCTCCCTTCTGTTTCTTCTTGCTGAATTGATCAAAGTAGAGATGCAAATACTTGGAAGGTCAGACTGAGTGGATAGTGCTCATTTATGCATTACTGGAAAGACAACATAATATTTAATACTTCTAGGCTAATGAGCCTTTGATATAAGTATACTTACTTCTTGTGACCTGTGTTTTTGGATCATAATGAGTTTTGTTTCTTGATGATGAGCAGAGGCAAAAAACCCAAAACCGCAACAGAGGCATTGTATTTCCATATGTCCTTTATTTAGAACTACAGATGAATAGCTACCACAGAAGGAAAGGAGTCCTTTGCCCCTTTCCATTGATGAACAAAGAATATTCAGACACAGAGGAATTGTCTGCCTAATGGTCTTTGAACAAAATTTTGGGAGTCATAATTTTCGGGAAACTTAGAATTGTTCACCAAACCAATTTGTCAAACAATAAGAAGATATTTCCTCTGGAAAAGGACTTTCGAACCCTAGTATGAGACCTATTCTCATCCATATAGATCCCAACAGCAAACTGTTTGATAGAAAATGACACAAAGGTGCTCCACTTCAGGGGTTTTTTGTAGTCATTGGTGATGGTAGTCTTTTTTTCCTATGGACTGCTACAGAGAAGCAAGGCTCTGCTGACCCAGAGAATGAAACAAATGAGCCTCATGGTCCTTGAGGCTCTTCTTATCTAGCTAGTAACTGTCTGAAATCACCAATTCTCTATGATATGTCCTGAGCAGAGGAATGGGAAATACGTCTTAAGGGACAAAAGGCAGACTTGCCTGAGGACAGTTCAGCATTTGTTGAAAACAGTATAAATGTAGTTTTGTAGGTGGGGGAAAAAGCTTTCATGGAACAAAGATGTTTATCCATTGGATATCTGCATACCTGACTAGGATACCATGCTAATGACCGCTGCCAAAATTATGTTTAAATTGTGTTTAGCACTCATATATAGTTAAATCAAAGTTGTATTTTTGATAGTTGCAGACGTAATTATGCCCTTATTATAACTTTTCTGGTTTCTAATATAACTGTAGGGTGTAAGAAAAAAGCAAGACAAATTTTGTGGTTATAATGCAAAATAATTAGTGATCTAAGAAAAACTGTATGATGTCTCAGAGGAATATTTCTTATTTTAATAGGGAGCCTGGATATTTGCTATTGGAATTTTTGGGAGTAGTATTTGCAGGACACATCTCTGAAAAATCTAGCTTAAATCATAAGCTGTCTTGTAAGAAATCTTGTGGATCTGTGCTGCTATGACTGAAAAAAACAGTTGCACCAGAAATGTGTAAGTGCATATTAAGTTTATTGCTCTTTGCTTTTCCTTGCCTCAAAATCAGATTTCTTGTAACATGAACACAGCCAGGAAACCAGAAATTTTGAATGTATGGCATGAAAAAAGACTAAAATTGCACTAATGATATTCCTTGGCTTCGCCATCTGCCTGCACTCTGTTGCATTCAGTGGTTCCAATAAAATCCCAGCGAACCAAGGTTGAGATGTGTATGTCTAGCAGAGCTAGCTGAACAGAAAAAAACACCTAAAGTTCACATTTCATACAAGAACCTTCTCCCATGCAACACACTACTTTTACTTTCCCTCTTTATCTGTTTCTTCGTTGCCTTGGTAAATGTTAATCATGTGGAGAATCCTCCAAACAAAACAACTAAGTGTAGGTCTGTATCTTAAATAAACCCTTTTCTCATATGGCTGCTTTTTGACACAAATCTGGGAGAAAAAATGCTCCACTGCGACAGTTCTGACCACCCTCCATGACAGGTCAGCAGATGGTGTCTTTAAGTGATGAATCTGACAACTTTTGGGGGTTAGTTGACTGAAAATGAAATATTATGAAGGAGAAATGTGCACTGTTTTCTAACTACAGTTTCCTACTGCCATCCAACAATAGCAAAAATGAGGATTCAGTGCTGGTCAAAGAAAACCACTTCCTAAAATGTGATTTGTGGGCCATTAATCTTGGCTGCCCATTCTCCAGTTTCAGTCTGAAAAACATTTTAGCTCAGCAGGTGATGCTGTCAGTGACAAATGAACAAGATTAAAATCAAGTGATGTGGACAAAGCAAACTGTCTCAAAATGAATCTTCCTGTACTTGGAAACCACTCAGATTCTTATGTTACTGGAAACAGGGCTACTGGCTTTGTGAACTTAATCTAAGAGAATTAAGACATGGTATTTCTGTCATAGCGAACTTAAAAAAAACCCCTAGAACCTTAATGAGAAGTAACTGACATGTTTCTTGTAGGATTCAACTGAATCTTTCAGGTTTTGCCTTATCTCAAGGATCCTTTTTTATGTGGATGTTAAAATGTATTACACCTAAAGATAAGAATGCTATCACTGGCTATGAAAATTCCATACTGAATGCAGTCACACATAAGAAGGATGCAGCATGCCCAGTGATCCAGAAACAGTCCAACTGTGAGAGCATGAGACACTGTGAAGGAAAGGAGTGCCTGTGAGTTTGTACATTTGCACTGAGTGAAGATATGAAGATTATGGGAATGGCTTCCAAGACACTAGGAGCAGCAGTATAACTGAAGCAACAATGATTCACTTTCTAAAGCTGGCTCTGGGAACCCACCTGGAAAGACAAGGTAGCTTAAGCACATAAGAAAGAATACTCCGCAAGAAGTGGTCTAGTAGATCCAGAGGAGAAAGAGAGAGCAAACTCTTTTTAGGGTAGGGAGACAAGATTTTCCTCAACAGGTGTCTTAAGAATCAGAAAGACAACACTTAAAAAGTTTAATTAATAAAGAAGGAATGAACAGGGTTAAAAATCTTACCCAGATAACTCCTTTCATCTATAGACTGCTGTAATGCCTCTAAGATGTGAGGCAAAGCCTGGAAAAAATGGAATGGAAAAACGGCACAGAAAAAGGGAGTACAAATGGAGAATGTTTTCTGAGGCACTCTTTGATGTCTCACACAATCTGCAATATACTGCGATTGACAGGCAGATAGTGCGCGTCGTAATGTGGGGGCACGTTTATCTCTATTCTCCAGGTGCATGAGCCACCTCGCTTTGCGGGTGGTAGGTGACAATGAATGAGGAGTTCCAGAGTATCTTCCTGTAGGAGCGGCGTGGTGGCTGGGTGTGTTGGCTCTCATGAGAAGTGCTAACCCCTACACACAAAGCTCATGCCTTGGAAAGACATGGAATGGCAACTTCTGTGCCTGATGCTAACTACAGTAGTAATTTAGATTTGGGATATTCTGGGAAAGAAGACGTGAAGGACTGGAGCGCAGTGGCAGCCATTTTTTTTTCAAGGAAATCCTTTCTTGGAGGGGAGGAAGATGATAGGGAACATCTAAGAGCTGCAGAAAAAAGAGTGGTATAGAGCAGAAGAACAGAAAAAAAAATAGACACCTGCAAAGCTGCTGAGGAGAAACTGGAGAGAAGGAAATGGAAGAAAATTATGATGTATACATAAGGTTTTCTTTGAATTTTAACACAGACATGAACCTTTAGGACTATTTTTCATCATTTTTCATTGATGACTGCTGGGGAGATTTGTGCCCTGGTAGAAGGGAGGAGAAACTGCCACTGTTCCTAAACCTGATCTCTATATTACGCAAAATTGTCAGAATTATGTGAATTTGTGTCTACACTGAGCTCCCAAAAGTACACAGTCAATAAAAATGTTGCAATGGTTGATGAAGAGAAACTCAGATTTAAAGCACAAGAATAGCAAAAGACTGTAATTTACTCCTTTTACTTAATCCTCTAGATGTGTGTTGAACAGGGATTATGTAGACCAGCACTTCTTTAGGCTTCCAATAATGTTCAGAAAGGTATAAGAGTTGAGGAAGTTCATCTCTCCCTTCAGGCTTTCTTGTCTGCTTTTCCTTTCATTTAACTGTATTTTCCGACTGTTGCTGTATCATGTCATATTTATTTTTAAATTTTTTTTTCCATGTTTCACTGAGAAAGAGACGTTTTTCTCTAGCCACCATAGAAGATATTTTTGGAAGGCTTACTCTTAGGGCATATCTCCGTCCAGCTTAACTTTGTTCTTTATGACACCCAAATACTGTACCTTGTTTACCTGCTGTGTCTGGCCCAGGAATTTCTCTATTGCCCTTCAGAATTCAGCATTTAGCTTCAAATTGGATAGGAAGAAACTTCCTGCAGATATGTGGACTGTGTAACCTCTGATCTAGCCAGTTATTCATAAGTAATAGAGGTGGTAGAAAGTTCTTTGCTGACAGGGGCAAGACAGAGATGCTGCCAGAAATGAACCCTAGATTGGGAGGGGTGGGGCTGAAAGGCAAGGAAAGATTTATAGGGAAGCTAAAGAAAAGAACAGTGCACTCTGAAAAATCCTGTGCAAATGCAGACGTCTGTCAGTATTGGCAGATGTCTTTCAGTGTTGGTTTGAACCCTCATCCAGAAAGTGGCTGTTAAATGATCAAATTTTCTAGGCATGGAAGAATGATTCTTCTTCTTGTGATAAAATATTTTCCTTAGTGATAGGTAGTTAAGTTACATGTTTTCAGATCAAAAGTTACATGTTTTCGGATCGTGAGGTTCCATGGCTGGGAATTTTGTAGGTAAATCTTAAAGTGATTTGAAATATTACTGAGGTGTTCTGTCATCCTACTGAAATCTGTTTTCTTCTCTGGAGTTTTTATAGAGGAAGAAGTGTGGCAACTGAACCAAAAACTGTCCCAAGAGTTGTAGGACAGAGAAGGATGAAGGATTTTGGCTTGCTGCTTGGAGAATAATGAAAAAAATTGCAAAAATAACAAAATTCCCGAATCATCTAACTGATACTTCTTATACATGGCACCTGTATGAAGCCTAACAGAGACTTCTGCAGTACCTGGTAGCCCAGATTCTTTGCTGACTTTCAGGTTTTCAAATAATCAGAGATTTGCCTGGTTTTCACTGTTGTAAATGAGCACTAAAACTGGATTCAAGAAATTCTCTAATATCACAGAAATTATTCATCTTGCAAATAACTAATGTTTTTATTATTTTCACTACCCACCTGAATGGAATATATTTTCACTTGCATTTTGTTTAAGCAGACACACCAATATTAATAACTTTGAGCATGTCAAGAAAATATTACTTGTTGCTGAGGAAACAGGCTGCTAATCTCAAAACCAACGTACATATTTCCTTGTAAACTAACAATTAGGCTGTAAGGTTCAACAGGGCATGCAGTTATCATAGAGTAATCATAGCTGTGGAGATTTATATGGCATAGTAGACTTTAATGGAATAAGTACATGGGGGATATGAGATCAACTCAATAAAAATTATGAATAATATGCTCAGTCCCTAAAATTTTTTTCTCTTAAGTCACAATAAAATTACATGGACAGGAGACAGAACTAAGTTTTAAAATTTAGAGTTCTCTCTATGTATGTGTTTAAATCTTCTAAATTTTTTCAGTCAGACTCATGCAGTACTAGATTATGGTACCTTTTCTCTTCAGTCTAGTATTAGTCCTCAGCAGCAGCTTTTTGGAAAGAAGTCTCAATCCCCTCCCTTTCAGAGGATTGGAGCCAACACTGCCATTAAAAGAGCTTCTCTGTCTGGAATGAAAATCCTGTACAGAGTGTGAGATCTGCATCAATAAAATGTTATTCCTTCTTGGCAGAAACCCAAAGGAAAAGGAGGTGGCAGCAACACTGCCTCCACTCTGATGATGTGAATCTCTCTGCAGAGGTCCACGGATTCAGTTCTGACATATGAAAATACAACATACAGCATCTTTTACTAGATTTGGTGAATTTAGTTCTTTTGGTTTTCTTTTCACTTGAAACAAGTGCTCTGGTGTTCTTTCACAGAGTCATAATAGAATCCATGATAGTCCAAGTGTACTGTGATATGTTAGTGTCAAAGCACCAAGTATGTGAAATTTAAGGGTTTGGTAAATCACGATAAGGGAAAGAGCTTTCTATTCCCAGCTGCCAAAAAAGCTAGCATGCAGAGAAGGCATAAACCACGTCAATAACTGAAAATTTCTTTCTATATATCCTCTGAAAATAGTCTATGTAAAACAATTAAGGTGCCTGGAAAGACTAAGGAGCCATATTCCAAGAATGGAAGGATTTAGAGGAAAAATTAAAATAAACCAAAATTAAACCACAGTTTTTCTAGTTCCTTGTTAATCTCCTATGTGGTAAAAAACTGAATTAAGCAATATAAATATATTAATAACAGGGCTTTTTCCTTGAAACATGCATTCCATGTAAAAGTTAAACTGAAGTATCAATAGTTTGAGTCTATTTTGGGTTTTTCATTGTTTGGGGGTTTTGTGTGCTTGTTTGTGGGATTTTGAGATTGGGGTTCTTTTGGGGGACGGTGTTTATAATTTATACTTATGAATTATGAAACACATGGCACAAGTCGTAGACCCATAATGAAAAATTATGTTTTGCTCTACATATGGAGGTATATTTTATAGCAAAGTGGTAAACAAAACATATTTTTAAGGTGCTTCAGTGTGGCAGTGTTATGTTGTATAATGCATTCAGTTTTAGTTAACTACACAATTATTGACTTATTTTAACAAAGTACTCAATTTACCTGAATTATGAAAAATATCAAATAAGAAATATTTGCTTGAGGGAAATACCTTTAATGACGAACTCTCTGTCAACTGGACATAGATCCATAATTAATGGGGATATAGTAAATGAGGTTAGAAGAATCTAAGGAGCTACTTAGCTGACCAGCTGCTAACTTGAGACTTGTTTGCCTAAAACTTTACAAGGAGGTGGTATTCATGTAGACAGATCCCATCGCATTTGTCTGCATCAGAGTAAGATGAGCTTCTTGAGTACCAGATCAAATCAGTCACCTAAACACAGATTCTAGTCCATCCAAGGTGGCCCAAGATACAGCTACACAAACCTGTGGATATGACATAGGTCCTACCAGAAACTTGTACCTTTCTAGAATAGCAGATTTAGGCCATTGAGATTGCTCTAAAAAAAAATCTCAAAAAAGAGGCTTGTGTTTAGACAGTTAAATCAAGCCTAGCTATATATATATATGTATATAAACACAGAAAAAAATCTACCTGAAGGACATGGACAATCCTGCAAAATTGTGCTTTTGAAAAGCACAAATATGGCTTTTTAAAGGCAGGAGAATTATGATAATTCCAAAAGTGTTTCTGTAACTGCTCATAAGCAAAGGACCTATCTGGTGCTAATGACATTGACTATGTAAAGACCGTATTGTGTTTCATGTTCTTCATTTTTTTTGCACATAATGGTTTTGACGAGATGACCTTAGCTTGCACTCCACATGGCCAATACAGTGTAGAAGCTGCAGCTGAACTCAGTTTTGTCATAGATTTATTATGAAGCATTGCTCACATTTAGAAAGTACAGATTCAATTATTAATGTTCAAAGGAGTAGAAATCTCATTGCAGGTATGGATTTAAATTTGGATTACCTACATGGAATGAAAGAATAAGGCATGCTTTGGCAAGAAAAACTACTGATATTAATGTGGGTATGACTGTGCAAAGATAGCAAACACAAGGAAAAAAGGGGAACTAATTTAAGCAGTGATAAAATTCTTTGTATAGAAATGGCAGTTACCAATATGAACAATTTTTAGACTAATATACTGTATGCTGTTCCTTGCAACTCCTAAATATGCATTTAATTTCATATTTACTACTGTGACATTTTAGTCAGATAGTCGTATTGTTCATTTGAATGGTGGTACTTCTTATCTTTATACTTTTTTTCATATTGGAACATGTGGACCAATATTAGCTTTTAAGATAAAACCTTTCTACCAAGAGGAAACATCAGCAAAAAGGGAGAAGGAGATAAATGAAGCATACCTTTCAGCAATTAAATATGCTGGCACAAGATTTCATGCATACATATTCTGCAAAATCTAAGATAATTGTATTTCCTTCATAGGAAGAACTACCACACACCTCTATCTCCCTCTGCATATTCCTACTTACCATTTTTATAGCACATACACATAGTGCAGGACAGTGGACAAAGGGCACTTCTTTTTAGGCAAAAGGCACTTAAGAACAGAGTCTATATGTATAAACTTTGAATGGGACATTTTACTACCAGAGGTAACCCAATTATAAAGGCAGGCTTCAGACTACACGTGGATTTCTCCCATTCCAGCCTGATAGATGTGATATTGCCACAGCTGTGTGTTCCCAAGCCCTGTCAATAGTGAGGCTGAGCATGTGTCCCCAGTGGGCAGCCAGGTGTGTGCACCTGCACACACATGCACAAAGGCACACGGAACCCTGCACACACAGTCACACAGGTCAGCACACTCAGAGATTGGCATCTTCAGTGACACTCACATGAGCACATATGATGCTGCATTTTCCCATGCTTGCTCCTCCTGGATCTGCCCTGATCTTTTTCTTGCCTTTGGTCCTGCCTGCAAACCTCTTATAATAAGTTTTACTTAGCAAAAAAATGCTATTCCCCTGCATCCTTTAACAAGTTCTCTACTTCTGCAGGCAACCACACCATCTGCCTTGTAGGGCTTTCATGATGCAGCTTCTTTCATTGACACTGAAAGGAGGGTTTCAAGAAGATGGAGCCAGCGTTTTCTAGACCAAACAGTTGGGCAACACACAATAGCCAGGAACTGATGCACACGAAGTTCTAACTGAATATGAGAAAGAATTTCTTTACTGTGCAGGTGATAGAGCCCCGGAATAGATTGTGCAGAGAGGCTGTGAAGTGTCCCTCAATGCAGATATTGAAGAACTGTCTAAATGCAGTCCTGTGCCATGTGCTCTAGGATGACCCTGACGGAGCAGGGAGGTCGGATGAGGTGACCCCAGCGCGGTCCTTTCTGACCTCACCCATTCAGTGATTCTGTGACTCTTGGTGAGTTTCCCATCAGGGAAAACGACCAAATTTCCTTCTTTTCTAGCTTTAGGATAGTCAGTTCAGTAAGTGCCATTTTCGATGGTGATGTTAGTAGGGCTCTTCCACCAATCTTTGCTTTTATCATGATTGCTCTTTAATCACACACTCTAAACATTTTTATATGTACGTACACATCAATATAATTACCCCTCTTCCTTATGTTCTACTGTTTCTCCATCTAAATCGGAGTCTGCATGCACGGGACTGCAGGGAATATGTTTATGTCTGTCAATTTCAAGGCGCAAATTTGCTAAGCTGCTGCCTCTTATGTATGGCTCCTTTACATAGGCTCTCTCATTACACTGACCCCCTAAATGAAGTTAAGGTTTCAGCTTTACTGAGCTCCTGAGAGTGTAAGAGTTCCATGGACACAACTCAACTCTACTGTCCTCAACTCTGTTTCTCTTACAGTGGTGAATAGAGGTGAAATGTGGTGAATATACAACAGAATGAAAGGTAGATTAAAGCTCTCACTGTTGAGAAATAAACTGTTTCCCCAAGAAGCTGTTTATTCAAGAGGCTACTACATTCCAAAATTACATTCCATATACAATGACACTGACATGCCAGGTGCCAGTAGAGGAACTGTGCAGAACTAACTAATTTATGAAAATTAAATTTTCTGTGGAAGCTTTTTTCACTTTTCAGAAAGAGAGACAAAAGACTTATTTTCCTCCTGGAGTGTCTGGCCATAGGGCTTATGTCATAGTAGCCTTCCAAAATATACTCAGAACATGATGAATTCCAGATTGTAGATTAATATTTGGACTTGATGATCTTAGAAATCTTTTCTGACTTTAATGGTTCTATGGCTCTATATGGCCTTTTGTGTAGCAATTTTTTTTTCCTATTTGGTCAAGCATGTTTGGTTTTCCTCTTGCATAAAAAAGATTGTTGGTTTTTAAGCTGTCTTCTGCAAACAATGTTAGGAAAATATCACTCACTTTTATTTAATTCTAAGAATTTTAATAAGGCATACAGAGCATTAATATTTAAACTCACTTACAAAATTATTTTTTCCATGGTAGTATTTGATCAGTTTTATGACTTACTGAAGTGCAATACGTTCACATTTCAGAGCTCTAAGAAGAATTAAGAACTCTTGTCTGACACTGTAAAGAGAGTTCATTCAAACTCATATTCAGTAGAAAAAGAACCCCATAGGGTGCCAAAAAAAATCCAGATATCAGAGTGTAGCTAAGAGGGAAGTATGAAGAAAGACCTTGGAACTCACTCCAAAAAATTATTATTTGGTAGCTCTGGCTTTGAATATTCAAATTGCTGTTCCATTGACTTATTACCATTAAAAATACATTCATGTATAGTCTTTTTTGTTTCTTTGGATAATCAATACTGTGTTGCTTAAAGGCATATTAATTTCCTTACAAGTATGTGATGATTTTACATTTCCAGAATCATATTGTGATATCTATTCTCAATATTACTTCAGTGAAATCACTGAAACCAAATCCTATAAATATAGGTAGGGATTCCAGAAACAAAAGAGAGAAGATAATATATTTTCCGATATTTCTACTGCATAGATTTGTAGTTCAGAAGATGGATAAATTACATGACATTTGTGACTCTTTTTTCTTCTATTCTCTAGTGTTGAGGAAAGTATCTTTGATACTACTGCCAAAGATAACTAAGTCCAAAAACAGTTGGCTACACAGTACCTCCTTAGAGATTTTGAAATTATTAAATAAATTTCTTCAAGATGTACTCAGTCAGATAATCTGTAACAATGCACTTGCTCCTATTAGGAGAAAATATTAGGAAAAATATCTACTAATTAGGCTAGAAAGAGTCAGTTCCTTTGTAACTATCACTATCATTACTGCATGGCCTATGGCAGAAATATAAAAGTCATGTCAGTATCCATCAAAATTAGCAATCTCTGTCACCACGAACACACTATATTGTGATGTTGTCACGTTAGCATATTACACATGACTGAGGGATATGGTTTTAACAGCTAAATTACAGTAATACAGGAGCTACTGAGGAGTTCCTAGAATTCCCAGCTTCCGTACCACAGAATATCTTGACACTACTGCAGCAAAACTGAATGTCAAACTGACTGCAGGACTATATGTAATGTTTACTGTGAAATTCCTGTCACCGCAATCACAAGTGTTTATTTACTAAATCATAAGAGAAAAAAAAATATATTCAGGGTATTTTTTCAGAAGATTGGAAAAGCATCCTGTGGAGTTTTCACAGACATTTGCTTTCATTTTCAAGAGTTTTGCTACGGATAATTCAGTCCTTGCGGTAACAGCTAAATAACATGGGCTAATCCAGTACCCTTTGAAGTCACAGTGCTGATATTCCCACTGAAGTAAGCAAGCACTTGTTAATGAGTAGGATGACTTATGTTTAGGAGTATGCTATCATCCCTAAAGTTACTCTGCTCGTACATTCACCTTTATAGCTGTGAGCTCAACTGTAATGCACTTGAGATATTCACGCCCCAGTGCTGACTAATTTGAAATCTTCTGCATTTTGTAATTTCTATTATTTGTATGAAACTTGCTAAGTGTCTTTTCTCCTACTAGTTCCTATGGGTTACTGAGGTACTTGGCTTCATGCGTGATTGTTAAAGGAAATTTGTTACAGGTTTATTCCTGATTTCTGATTTCACGAAGATGTATATTTCTTCGTTTTCCCCTCATTTCTCCCCGTTTGTTTATTCCTATATTCCAGATTATATTTATTTCTCGCTATATTCCCCTTCTCTTTTTTTTTTAATCTTTGAATCCAGTCTACAGAGTGAGACCACCCATTTTTCTATTAAAAAAAAAAGGACTTATACATGAATAACAACAATGAAAATGGGGATGTTAGGCAGTCTTCATTCATCTGGAAGCTAAAATGCATGTTTGACTATCTTACAAGGTATAGAAGAAAAAAATAAGATCAAATATTCATGTTCATGCCTCTTAGTGATTTCTTTCATTCAAATATGTGTCAGCACAGGCCTGGATGAGCCTAAAAATAAAGCCTAAATGAGCAAAATTGCTCCCTGGCTTAAAATTTCCCAGACTCATAAGAAAACTGAATTAAAACCACTAGAGAATTTCAAAGTGACAAAAGACTGAATGCCAAAAAGAAATAGATCTATCTATTTATAACAAAATTAAAATTTTGAATCAATACAAGAGGAATCAGTGGATTATGTCAGTTATTTATGAGATGGATGGAATTCATCAGTGAGAGAGTTAGCATCCGGGAATGCAATGAGGTAACTGGAAAATCAGCGAATCATCCCATAAACATTGAAAGTTACTCATCACCATAAAGTCAGCAAAATCATGTATGGGATTAACAGCAGATATGAACAGAAGTGTTAGCAAGCCTGTGTCAGATAAAAATCAAAGTTTTCCTGATTTTCCTTTGTTTCTTCTCCATCACAGAGCCACAAACATCCAGAATATAACTCATTTAGAATATGCAATATTTAAAATATATGACTGGATTGCTTTTGTGCCACGTGCATAGTAATTTAACTGCATCCATTCTGCAGATTTGAAATGTTGGTTCTCATCTGTTTGTCTAGAATTTCTAGATATCTTCATCTGTATCCAATGTCATCAGGGCTGCAGGAGGTAAAAACTCCTAAGTGAACAGACAAAGTAGCCAAGTAATTTCCAGGCAGAAAAAGAAGACAAGCCTTGAAAAAACTAGATGAATGTCAATTGCTTCCTTTATACTGTAAGTTTTGAGTGAACCAACAGTAGGGCCCATTTTTACCATGTTTCTCTCATGGTACATATTTGTTTGTTTTTTTTTTTTT
>VZTG01009606.1:1152113-1204643 GCA_013397845.1 Melanocharis versteri | reverse complement strand
AAAAAAAAGAAAGATTTTTTAAACTGCAGTGCAGTTTTGGAATTAATGTGTTTCCACAACAGAAACTTTATTTAAAACATGATTAAATATAATTAAATAACAAATTACAGCCTCTGAGAGTAATTTCATATAAACATATGTTTATATGTTAGAGTGTTCAAAATGTAGATGGACTTCATGACCTTTAATACACAGAATTTAAAAGCAAAGAATCTTTTTTCTTATTGATATTTTCAAGACATTTGCATTACTTCTCTTTTTATGAAAAAAGCAGATTAGAGGAACTTCTTCATTTCTTTATTCCTTTTTTTTTTAATTTCACAAATCAAAAAGTAAAGCTGTAGAGGCTGAAATGCTGATATGCTCTTCCTTACTGTTCTTCAGCATTAAGTACCCAGGGCTGACTGAGAAGGGAAAGGCCCATTATGACAAAAAACCCCCACATACTGATGTGTCCATAACCCATACAGTTATCATTTGGCTTTTAAGACTGCATTCTAATGTAGTGGGGTGAAAGTCACACAAATCTGCCCATGAGGGCTTCGGCTCCTCTACTTGTGCAAAACTGCTGTGTTCCTTTAGATGTAATGCACCCTTCTGTGTGATTTTAAGACGTATTCTAGTTGTAAACAGCCCACAAAACCTTGTATTTATAATGGAAAGCCTTTTTGTTTGGCCTATCAATATCTAAGGAACAGGAAGCTGAACTTCCAAGAGTTTCTAAAGATAAAGTAGAACTTTTTAACTTTCAGCTTCCTTGAAATTTCTCTCCAGTTAACAATAACCAAAACATTACCATTTGATGGTCAGTTGTGAATGAGGCCATTGATGACAAAATGTTTCTTAACCCTGTAATTCTATAGCAAAAATCTTACACAAGTGTCCACTAATGGGACTCTTGACAAATTGCTATGTATTCCAAGAATGAGTAGATCTGTATCTAAAGAACACATCTTTCTTTTTGAATAAAAACAAGACCTGTTAGTTTGGAATTTTTTGAGAGATAAGAGTCAACAAATAAAAATAAAAAACAAAAATTCAAATCAATGCAGAGAGAAGTTACTGTCTCTGTCACTCACTTCACAATCCTCATTGAGCATCTAGCTGTTCTGTGATGTTCATTAAACTAGAAATACAAAGTTCAGCCTATCTCTTAAAATCATTGCCAGCAAAAGAAACAAATGAATTTCAGCAGCACAATTATCTGTGCTATTCATAAAGACAAGTGTTTTTTCCATTTTTTCACATGTATTTTATAGGTTTTGAAGCTTATTTCATGTTCTCCAGCCCTTCTTTAATCTTATTTCTACCTTTACCTTCACCTTCATTTCTTTTAATCAGAGGTATATCTAAGTACAACTTAAATCCATTATTAGAAGTCTTTCTGAACATTTCATTCCTCTGAACCTCTCACACTTTTTGAGAAGATGCAACGCTGGCTCTCAAACAGTGTAACAAAATATGGCACTTTACTGAGTATGAAGTGAGCAGTACAGAGCTGAATGAACACCATCTCACCAAGCCAGTGCTGATGAATTGTACGCAGGGGAATTTTCTCACTGTTTTCTTAACCAGCTCCAGCAAGCCACCTGCTCCTCTTCTTGGCCATCAGTTTGCTCTGGTTCTCAAACACTCTCACCTAGCCATGTGCTCCTAACAGAAGATGATAAATATCTACGTGAAAATTTTCTGGAGGTTTATCTCTCTGCTGTGTGTTCAAGTTTGTTCGCTTTGGTTTGATTTTTCATGGGCTGTGGTGTGTACCTCTCCCTAGGTATTCCATTCAGCTTTGCCGTACAGTCAGAGAATGCGACAGCTCTGTAGAGTGTGCAGCTGGCACCAGCACTTGCCTTTTGTTAATGTCCCCCATGCAGCAAGGACTAAGCTAGCCCTGGAACTGGTGTGGTGAGAGCAGAAAAGATCTTGTGGCATTGCTCCCAGACAGATATCGTAACTTATTAATGTTCCCACTTGAGGAACAGTGATAATTAGCCCTTCTCTCGTCCCTGGCCTTCCTTGGTCAGACAAAGCTCATTTCACGTGGGAGCTAGAGTGAATGGAAAAGAGATCCAACAGAATTTATGGAGAAATACTTCAAACATGAAGGATACGGGAAATGGATTTTCCTTGCCATTGAAGATTTGTTGTAGATGGTTAGCCCACCACTTCTTTCCTTCCACAGGCACAGTAAAAAGATTCTTTTTAATATGTAAAGAAATAGAGATTTCTTTGAGATCTGGATTAATAATTTATTTCTAATCTTATCAAATAATTAAGTTACGAATGAATGTCTCACTTTTAAAGTTGGAATCTTGAGATTTATGAAAAGTAAAGCATAATTCAATGCTTAAGAAATATATCACTAAAAGGCAATTTGGTTGGCTTAATCTCTTCAATCTTAAAATAGAGGATTTCAGCTATTGATTAACTCTCTAATCTGTGAAAAAAAAAAAACCAAAACCCTTTAAAAGATTCTGAGATTTTTATTGGTTATTTAGAATGTCTGTTGTTTCAGGCTTTTATAACTTTAAAAATTCTGAGGGGGTTGTAGTTTCCTTTGTTTTCTTGTTGCTTTTTCTCAGAAGAAACAAGCAAAATGCATTTTCTTAATTACTTCAAAACTGAGAAGCTGCTTCTTTCCTTCAAATTCTTTCCTTTACTGAGCAGTCTTTATTTACCTCTCCTTGCATGCATCGTTTCAGAAGGAACATATTCATTATGAAGTGACATTTTAAGTTTTCAGAAACTCCACATCTCCTTAAGAATTCTGTGTCTTGCTAATTGTAAACATGCATGGAGATAGGTCACTGGACTAGTAGCTCATAGACTGATACAGTGGCTTTCAAGTACATTCCAAAGTTTTGAAGTCTTGCCTCTAAAACCATGGAAAGTCTAGAGGCATTTCTGCCATTAATTTTTCGATGAGAACTCAAGTTCTTAATGTCTTTATTGTTTCCAACTATTTTTATGAAATGCTTTCATTTAACTACTAAGATGAAATATGTTGTACTTTTGATATCATACAGCAATTTACTTCATTTAAGATCATAAAGGATACCAAAATAATTTCTGTAGACACAGACAAAAGCATATAGACATAAAAATGCAGGTGCCTGTCTTTTGTTATGTACTCTGAGGTGATGCTGGAATATGCATCCGAATTCTGCAGTTCAGGTGCCATTTTTGTTTACAGACGGATATCTTCATGCTGAGTATTTAAACCATAAGGTCTTTACAGCACTGCAGGACTACTGTAAAGGTTTGTTTTTCCTCTCTTGAGTCTCCTTAATACCATTCTAGAGTATAAATACTTCCATAATCCCTTGCTTTTGAGTGAAGATGTCATTATCAGAGATGTCATTTTTTTTCACTAATCCTTGTTCTGAGTGGGCACATTGCTGCATAACCAAGATATTTTTACCTGGCTAGCAAAAGATACTCATGTCCAGCTACTGCCTCTGCTCTTCCATAATCTCTATTTGCCAAAGTGCTTGGAACTAACAGACTACTGTGAATCATCTAAGAATTTTTTTTTTCCCCTTAGTTTTTATTTATGACTGGAAATATACAAAGAATTAAAGCTTTGAAGAGAGATTGTTTATTCATGCAGAAAGGGCCCTGGAAAAAGTACAATTGCAGAAGATGACAAAGAATAAAGCTTGGTTCTTAAAAGTGCCACATCTTTCTAAGTCTCCTGTTTTCAACTGCTGTTGTGGGCTTTTGAATCAATATACAATTTTTGAACTTGCTTTTAGCTGAAAGCTATTTAAAGAGTCCTTTTTTCAATCAGCATCCTACAAAGGTAGAAGTGTTTAGTCTTTACTTTCATTGTTATATTTTTAAAAGAGAAGCCTAATTCTAAAAGTTGAGTGAAAGACAAACCCTTGTCTTCTGGTACTCGCACAATAGGTGCTTACACAAAACTCAGATTATTGACTTTTTAACGTTAAAACATGACATAACTGTGCTGAGACACACAGACGAAGCCATTCTGTGAGGTTTTCAGTACATCAGTTGGATACTAGCAAAGCCCTGTTATTTTTCTTCTTGGAGAATCAAGACTCCTTTTTTTCCAACTAGTTCTTTAATTTTTGTGTACTGTGCCAAACAGGATTGAAATTAAACTAATGTTATATTTCTAGAAACTCTCAAAACTGAGATAGTTACATTTTAATGTTATTTTCTAACCACTTGATTGTTAATTAAAAATGGATATTTTTTTTCTTTTTGTATTTTATATCACCAGGTAAGTAAATACAGGTAAATGAAGTAATGACAACTAGAAAGATATTTCCTTCATTTCAAGTATATGTCATCATAATGATATCTTCCTAACTTGCTTTCAAGTGTTCTCATCCAAGTCTTTATTTTTTCATAAAAGAGAAGCCCTCCTATTCATAATTCAGTTTTGATGCTTGCTTTCTTTGGTCAAATGAACTGATCAACTGCTGTAAAACTCCTATTCTTATAAAGAAACTTTTGTACATAAGTATTTTGAACGACGTTTGAAGACTGTGCAGCTTATATGTCATGTTCTAGAGAAAATACATACTTCATGCTCAGCACTTAAATGTGCCATTTCACAGTAGCTTTGGAAAATATGGTAATATTTTAACACATTTTACTATAATTGGATCATTGTTACTATGAATATTATTACCAATAAGCTCACAGCTAGTAAATCATTCTGAAAGAATCATAAAAAACCCTGTCCTTTAATTGTGCTATTGAAGATAAAGCACAATAGTTGGCTAGTGTACCCCATCAAATAGCCACTTATCAAATGCTGTCTTTTATTTTTCAAAGACTTAGAAGTACTCCAGTAGGGCAAATTAATCCTGGTAAAGTGCCATAATGTTTTCCTAGTAGATCATGGTAAGAACTGATTTCAGGACTGAAAGATCCTAAGGAAGAAGGCTGAAAATTTGGGCAGGCAAGAATCACACCCTTTTACAGTTTTAAAATGTGAACAGATGGTCGTTCTTGGATGTGCCTAGCTTAAGGAGTGCTGTGAAAATAACATGCACTCTAAATGGGATGCTAGTTAACAGAGATGTAAACAGAAAAATCAGTAGGAGGGTAAGGGGTGAGGAAAATACTGTATCTCACTGATACTGCTCCTTACAGAAAATTTGTGCCACTAGATTTATTTAGTGAGTTGCCTTTTTATGTTTAGTAACACTTCATTTCACCACGTCAGTAAGTTTGTACTGCCATTATGCTATCAAATATCATATTAGTGCTCTACTGAAGCACTTAAAGTCTAGCTCTACTGCAGGATGCACAGCTTTCTGGTGATGAGTTTTATTAAGCAGCCTTACAAGCCTCTGTGATAGCATTTTTCTTTGCACTTTGAGTATAAAACTAAAGAGATTTGATGCATTGTGTCTTGTTATGTCTGATTCTGTCAGCGTATGGCTTTGTGTGGCTCAAAGTGATATGGTGTGATGTGAGCTGTAATGCATCAAAGAGACTTTAAGTTTCCTCTGCATTCTGAATAATGATAGAAACTTTTGCTACAAAACTAGTGTCATGTAATGTTACATATGCAATAGAATAGGATTTGTAGAAGAATTATAGTGCTTAGTTATGGGCAGGATGAAATTGATACAGCAGAAAGGGGTGAAATCTGCTTCTTAGACACATACAGTGACTTAAAAGGAAGTCATAAGATAATGAACATCTAGCATCCTTGGATATGAGAGATGATACTTCTGAAAGCACTTTGTTGAGAGCTTACAAGTCAACAAGAAAAGAAAGGTTACAAATAAGTTTTGGATTTTTTGCTGGAAAACCTACAGGCTTGTAAACTGAATAAAAGGAGAGTAGGCATTTGTGAATGAGAGAAATAATCCTGTGTGTGTGTGTCTGTGTGAGAGAGAAAAAATTTGAGGAGGGGGAGGGGAGCAGGGAGACGATGAGAAGTGCATTGAGACAGGCAATTAGATGGGTAATGGGACAAACACCTGTAATTTCAAGTTGTCCTGAATAAGAGCCATACATCTTAGACCTTTAAGATACTTGCTAAAGGCAGATACTAGAAGTTACATGAAATGTGCTGAGGTAACTCACTGATAGACGTTTAGCCTCCTAAAAGAATTTCATATGCCTGAATTAGAGGATGTCTTCTAGACTTATAATTTCCCTTTTTCTTTTCCCCATCTCCTAAATAAGCATAATAATGTCTTACTACCTCATGAGATGTGATGAAATGAACATTTGAAGGGAACTAAATTATCTCAGAAATTAAAGCTGTATGGATAACAAGATATGTCCATCACGCAAATGTTTTTGAAACATCAAAAGGCAGCAGCTTTGTAAATCTTACGCACAGATTAGAAGGCTTTTTTTTTAAGATCTTTGCTAGAAAAAGGGAGTTTATTGTAGAAAAATATTGAGAGCTGATGATGGCTCCTACCAAGAAAATCTTTGATCCAAAATCCATTACAAGCTTCATTAATGCCATCAGGTGTTCCAGGCACTGTGTTTCAGGCACAGTGTAAGTATTTGTTAAAACAGAGAAGGGACCAGCTACGATTTTGGACATATGGCAGATCAGGAGAAAATAGAAGGATATGCCTATTGAAAAGGACATCTGGTAGGAGAGGAAGGCAAGTCTGGGGAAGGAGTCATGGTTAAGTCTTGAAAGAAGGCATTGAAATAGGACTTTTAGGAAACAGAACTGAAGGGAGATTAAGTAAATTTAGGATCTTTTTGCCTCTACTAAATGGAAGACCCTACTGTATTTTTTTGTTATAAATAGAGCCAGTAGTAAACTTGATATAAAGTCCTGATTTCTCCTAATAGCAACAATCCTCTTTGGAAGAAGACACATATCTTTGTCAACTCTTTAGGTCCACAAATATAAGAATGTTTTATTACACTTCATGATTCCAATTTTAAATTACAGATCACAACAAGTAACTGCTAATTAAAAAAAAGTAATGGGAGTTATCTTCCTTCAAGCCTGAGAAGGGAAAGAAATGATAGTATTTGATAGTGAATAGTGTATACATACATTCACACATTCTGAAAAATCTTCAGTTACCTCTAGTTACTTGTCCTTGTGAAAAAGAGAGATGTATTAACAAGCTCTTAATTCCTCCACATTAAGCAAAATCTTTTTTTCTTAGTTGTTAATGGATTAGAAAGAAATTCATGCCAGCATACAAGCTAGAAATATTGAAAAGGTTTTCTTACAAAATACATTTTGCATTTGTACTACAGCAATTAGAATTTTAAATGGAAGATATGACAAAGAGTTTAAGAGTGATATATCAGCTGAGGATGAAATTTACAATTCTTGTTTCTAGACAGAGAAGATAATATGGCCTTCCCTATGCTGTCACTGTAATGGGCGTGGTGTAAGTGCCTAGAACCAGAATACAATCAATGTGAGTACGAAACAAAAACAGGCTATCTTTTCTGCTACATAAAAAAATATCCTGGTATACCTTTAGTGCCACTGTTGGAAAATAAAATCAAGATCTAATATATCTTTCTTAGATAGGTGGCATAATTTGTTCACTCAGAAAGTATTATCATTCATCACAAAAGAGAAATAAAGGAAAAAGCTAGACATAAAACCAAAGAAAAATGTAATCTCTAGGTGAGACATAAGACATGATGATACCAGAATCCATGTTTCTTTCCTTGATCTTCTATATCACAAAACCTGACTAACATACAGAAATTCAAGAAGCATTCTATCACTGAGCAGTGTTACAGAAAACAGGACTGCAGAAATTCACTAAGAAAGTAAAAGTTCACTGAGAAAGTAAAAGTTATAAAAATGAGCCTATGCAGCGGAATAAGAACACAAATACTGCCTTTCACAATGAAATCAGCTTTTTGATATTTAAGAGGGAATTTTTTGTGATACAAAGGAAGTAAAATGGTGATTTATATTCTACCAATCGGGAACAACAGAGCTGACTGTTGACACTTGAGTATCAGCTGCATATGCTACATACATCAATTTTAATTTCTGTTTTGACATTTAGGACTGAATTTCCTATAGTTTCAATGGGCCTGGTATAGAACCAAACCTCAGGAAAATAAATATAATGATATATACAACTTTTCTTCAGTGTGTATATCAGCATTTTCCCACCTCTTTACATAAGAAGCATGTCCATTATTTCTATTCATTATTTCAGTCTTGTAAAGGCTCTTGAGTGTCAGGTTGATTAATTAGCCTTTGTTTTCATGTTTTTCTCTTTAATGCTTCCCTCGGTGACTCCTATTCTGATCACCTCCCATTTCATTGTTCATAATGGAAGTTATCCTGAAAATACTTTGATCTAAAATAATTTTAAATAAAATTTTAGAAGTATACCTTTAATGTGTCCAGTGGGATACTCAATACCTTTTCAATATAATTAATAAATAACAGCTGACACATTCATACAATACCTCTTTGTGATTCAGATAGGAATGAATAAGGAATTCACAGGATTATAAATTATAATAGGAGAAAATTAGGAAACCAATACAAATATGACCATGCTGCAGGTATGCTTGTTTTCAATTTCCATCACTCTTCACAGTCTAGGGTATCTGATTAATTTTTTTTTTTTTAATTCTTCCTTTCTTTACCTTCTTTACAGTGCTTTCCTCTGTAATACAATGTATTTTTTGTTCTTTATTTCAGTTGCAACACAGCGCTCAACTCTTCTAAAGGCAGCAGAAATGTCAAGACTAATGTTGACATAAGCAAAACCAGAAATGAACCTTTGGATTAACAGAAAATACACATTCTACTTGTATTTCTTTCTCCTGTTAAGAGGGCTAGATATTCCTATCAAAAGCACTTACTATTCTGGTCATCATATATGTAAACAAAGTCAAGACATAACATTTCCTAACAGGAATAGTATTGAGCTGAAGTCAATTTAAGAAGCAACAGCAGGTATATGTTTTTCCACAGTATTGAGGAATACAGAAAAAACATTCTCTCAGCAGGCTTTTTCTCTAATATGTCAAGTTGATTTTCACTACCATCAGTATATCACTTATGGCCGCATTCAGCACTGTGATCTCAGAGTTGTTTTATATGCACTTCATTTATGTTTGCCATGATTTTTATTTAAGGACATTCCTAAGAACATTTTTATAAGCTGTACAGGTCATTATTCATCTTTGTTATATGGATGGTTTACTAGTTACTTGGCAGTCTGTATGTGATTTATTAGGTGAGTGCTTTGATGTCTAGAGCACCAGTTTTTCAAACTTGTCTGAAGTGGAAGTGATCTTGAAGCTGTGATATATATTGATTTGATTGTTGTTTTGTAAATATTTTATTTCTTAATAGAGAGAGAACAGAACGCCCCTCTTGCAGTTTAACTACTTGTGGGAAAGGGTTTTTGCTAGTCATCAAATAGGACGTATAAATCAGTATTATTGAATACAAAATCTATGGCTTGATTTTTAAAAATAGGCTTAAGGCTTTCCTTTCAAGCTGAGTGTTTGGAGATCGAATGAATTTGTATTTATTTTAACTTTTTATATTATTTTTCAGCTTGCAGAATTCTTATTTTTGCATATTTATATTGCTTTCTTCATCTTATGCAACAGTAGATGAATTATATACGCAAAGTTTTCTTTGATAAAAGGATAGTTATTAACAGAATATATATTATGTGCTATTGTTGCTATAGGGCATATTTTAAGTGAATTCAAGTGTGGGCATCCCTTTGCTTTTTTTTTCTTCCTCTATTTTTTTTTTCTTCCTCTATTTCCATGTCTTTAAATAATCTTCATGCTGAAAAACAATTATAATTAGCTTATTACCACATGTTAATACAAGATAATGTCCTGTCTCAAACTTAAATAATAGGTTTTGTTCATTCTTTATCTACTTCCCTTTTTTGACTCATCTCTCCCTCTTTCTCCTTCAGTCCTAGGACATGGCACTTCTCAAACTTTTGGAAACATGGATCCAGTTCTACATGGACTTTAATTTGCCTTTCATGAAAAAATGTTCTCACTGCTGAACACTTTACAACAGATTGGTTTTTTTCAGGTATTATTTTATTTTTTCTTTTTTTATGGAAGCCTCCTAATTTTTTTTCTAATTTAGTAGTGATGGTATTTTGGTTTTTGGTTTGGTTTTTTTTTTGTTTTTTTTTTGTTTTTTTTTTAATTTAGTAGTGATGGTATTTTGGTTTTTGGGGTTTTTTTAAATGGTTTTGTATTTGGGGTTTTTTTTTTGGTGGGGGGGGGTGTTATTTGGTTGGTTGGCTGATTAGTTTTGGNTTTTTTTTTTTTGGTGGAGGGTGTGTTATTTGGTTGGTTGGCTGATTAGCTTTGGGTTTGTATTTGGTTTTGTTTGGTTTTGTTTTTCCCCCAGAATCTTGGAATATTCTTTAGTAGGTGGTCCTAATAACATATAATGTAGTCTTGTACAATACAGTAACTCTACAATTATTTAATTGATTCACTGGTTATACTTTCATTGCATTTAATTTTTCAAATAATTTTTTTGCTTTGTTGTTTGGTTGGTACCTAAAAGAAGAATTCTTTTGCTCAAAGGTAGGGTAAGTCACATTATACTGTTTATCTCTCAGCCTTCAGAATAGAATTCTGCCTTGAAAATTTTGCAAAGCTCAGTTTTCCAAACCAGGTCATAATCTTATGGAAATAATCAGGTTTGTACTCACTCATCTCTTACACTGTCATTTCAAGTTATTGTATAATATTCTACAGGAGTTCATAAAATTTTGGTGCTTTTAATTTTCTTCCGTTTTCTGTTTGTTGTTGCTGGCTGGGTATTAAATGCTTTCCCTAGGACATACCAGCTTTTCTCTATCTAAACAAAAATGTTTTGCCCACTGCACTGTTGTAGATTTGTCCTCTGAAAATGAAATCCACCACTTTATTGTTTAGAAAACCATCCCAGAAAATTAATTTGTGAAATGAATAGTGAAAATGTATTGATCTTTCCTGAAACTTAATCAAGTCTAGTCGAAGGAGGGATCAATTCACTATTGCATGTTTGTGCTTCTCTTGTTGGATCAGGAGGTGATCTCAGAGCATAGTGCGATCTTATCTTCATCTACTTTTCCTGGATTTGCCAGTATTGGCCTTTGCCTGGATATTGTCACAAATTCTGATTTTTCAAACTAGGTCTTTGTGCTTACTTCTCAGCATGGGGTTTTCCAGAATATGTAATTGTATAGATGAGCTTCTGAAGTAGTTTTGCAGTAGTCTGTGATTAGCTCTTTAGTTAATTTTCTATTTAGAGTTGCATGAGTGTTTTTTCTCAGTTCTACAGAATAAGTTAACAGCTTGGGGGTTTGTTTGTTTTTTCTTGAAAAGCAGATGCTTTTAATAGCAGAAAATACAGTGTGTTGTTTTATTTTATATTTCTTTGATTCTTATATCTGAAGCATCACAGTATAGCATTAGTTCTCTGACAAGTATTGTTATAGTGTTAAAAGTTCTTCATTTTACAATTTTGAGTTTTAACCTTCTTTGTTGGATCTCTTCCTACACTGATGGCTCACACTGAGAGCTATCCCAAGGATTTACAACTTGTGGGAAGTGGGTACAGGTTCTGAAAAGTGACATGACAGTCAATATGCAGCACATGGTAATGCACAAACTTTAGAAAAAAAAGGTGTGAAATAATTGATATGAACCCAAGTTGTCATGTCTCTCACACCTGCAAGGCATTATCAAGACTTAGGGGTACTTCGAGAAGGACACGGAAATTAACAGGAGACAATGCTCCAAGGAGTTTGAGCTTCAGTTCCAAAGTATTCGGAAAAGTGATAGAAAATGACAGATATGCTCCTTCAACCAGTGCCATCAGAGTTCTCTGAGGGGGAAATTGGGTAAGAGTCATATGAAGGAGTAGTTATGGCTTACAAGGAAGTAGTGTGTAGATCTGCAGCTTACTAGGATGCAAGAAGAAGGGAAGTACACTAGTCTTTTTGAAGTCGGCTTATTTTAGACAGGATTTTTTCAAATTTTTTGTTCTATGCTTTGGAATCCATAAAAGAACACTAGGCTCTTCAGTATTGTTTTGGGTGGTTTTTTTGTTTTGTTTTGTTTTGTTTGTTTTTTGTTGGTTTTTTTTTGTTTGGGTTTTTTTGGTGCGTTTTTGTTTGTTTGTTTTTGCTTGGGTTTTTGTTTGTTTGTTTTTGTTTTACGATAATGAATCATAATCAAGATCCTATTGCTCCTTATGTGAAAGGAGGCTGTAATGAGGTGAAGGTCTGTCTCTTCTCCCGAGTAACAAGGAAAAGGACGAGGGGAAATGGCCTCAAGTTACACCAAGGGAGATTTAGATTGGATTTAAAGAAAACTTCTTCACTAGAACTGTAGTCAAACATTGGAACAATTGCCCAGGGAAGTGGCTGAGTTGCCATCTCTAGAGGTAATTAAAAGATGTACGAATGTGGTGCTTAGGAGCAGGGTTTAGTCGTGAATACGGCAGTGCTGGGTTAATGGTTGGATTCAATAATTTAGAGGTCTTTTCCAATCTAAATTATTGCATGACTTTATGATCTAATAAGAGCTTTGCTCTTTAACCATCTTATACCTGAAGTCCAGTATTAGATTTTTTATTGTTGAGAGGTTAAACACATGACAGAGAACTTTCCTAGAGCCTTACATACAACACAGGAGGACCCTCTCCAACAAAACCCTTTCACTGCCTCTCCTCTTCGCCTCACAAAGGAGCGTCCATTTCCTCTTCTCCATGAGCTAGCATTATGTCAGTGTGTAGGATCATGAATAATATGGATTTTGGATTTACCTACTACTCCTGTAGTACCACTGTAAAAAAATTTATCATTTCATAGAGCAGCTCTGTTGCCGCTTTGCTGCAATGCCTTTTATATCCCATGTATGCTTTGCCTACTTTGAATGCTCAGCTGGGACTGAACCTTTTTCCTCAGGCGGATGGCTGTCTAGGGACAACCATAACATTAAGGTTTTTCAGAAAAGCTTCTAGATGTAAAAGAGCACACGAGTTCAACTGGATAACGCTCCTCCAGAAGACCCCAAAATAAAGTACTCCTAGACTAAGGTGGAAACAGAATTTTTTAAGAAAAATGAGCCCACAGGCTCATTTTACATGCCAGCAAGAGAAAAAGCCACATAATTCAGAGTCACCCATCAGATGAAGACATGGTGGAATAAGCATTTCTAAAAAATTAGAGGGCATTAAACAGAGGGCTTTGTTTTGCAATATGACTTTGCAGGCAAATAAGTGTGCGGTATGGAGATATGGAGGGGTTCCAAGTCTGTTAAAGTACTGCTGCAAGAAACTAGGACTGAGCCAATTTTATCAAGCCCTCGCTTAATCATGCGTGCTTTACACATGTCCTAAAAGGATGGAAATAAAATGTTAGTTTTTATTGGTTTTTTTCTTTTACTCAAAATTCAGTTTTTTTTCAAAAAGAGAGGCATGCCAATGTTTATACAGACATAATACTTTTTCAGACAGTCAGAAATTGGGGCTTAAGAGTGACATAAGAACATACTATTACAAAAGTACCGGGGCTGGGAACTGCCTTTTGAAAAAAGACAGATTTAATTATATGCTTGTGCACATTGTGAAAGCAGAGTCTTGATGTGTAGGTCAAAGAACAGCACTTAAATGTTGGGACACATCTCTGAATTAAAACCACCTCACTTTTCTCAGTATCCATTGTGGCTCTGTTTTCCTCATGATAACTCTGATGTTTCAGGTATTTGAGTTGAACCATCTGGGAATTTCCAATATGCATGACTGCACATAAAAGCAGTCTCTAAAATAAAGGTTTCTGCATTTCCAAATATTTTCTATTTTTTTGTCAAATGTAACATGGTGTTTCCAGATAAAGAATACTTAGAATCTATGTGGAAAGTGAAGGAGGAAATGGAGGGTGAGTTAAATAGGTTGTATATCAGCTCCTTAAAAGGATAAAAACTTGCTTTGGTTATCCTGCTCCCTAAAGCAACTTTGTGTTTTTAGCAAAAAAGTCTTGTGGTGGATCACAGGCTGATGTAAATAGGCATACCTTTCTTGACTTCCATATTTTTCCCTAGTTATATTCTCTTTAAAATTTCTTTTCTTATTAAGTGCTATTACCCCTATACTGGACTTAAAATATTTCCTCAAGAGAAGAATATGACGTGATGAACAATCTTCTACATATTAACTACCCTACATTATTGTCATGTGTGATAGTCTTGGGGACAAGCCATCTGTGCTTTACAATTATTCTGGCAACATTAATAAAATGTTCACACAGTCTTCTTGCTTACTGAATACACAAAACAATTATCACTAGTTAGTTCTTTTGTTTAAACCATTCCACAATATACTCTCCAGTTGCAACTTTAAAGTCAGCCTTTGCTATACAAGGCGTTATGTAAGATTATCACTATTACTGCATTCACTTTTCTTGGAATGGGAGATTTTTATTGTAGTTGTGTATAATGGTTACCAAAATTTGTCCTTCATAATAGTTTTTATGTATTTTCATTAAAGATTAGGTCTTCTGCCTTTACATTTCATTGATTTACCTTAAACTAAAGAATTCTGACAAGATCGGCAGTGGAATAAGGTAGGATGAGGTGTGAAAACAGAAGGCAGGAGCTGATTGAAATATTCGTTGAAGATTTAAGCTTTATTCTATCTATATTCCTTCTTTTATTTTTCTACAAGTAGGATGCATTGTTCCATTAATATTGTCCAATAAATAAACACTGTGAAGTAATGGCATCTACTTAGATGTGAATATAGGCTTCCATCCCATTTTATTATTCTACTCTATTCTTTAACTTGATTTTTGCTAAAAATCTGGCCAAGGTGTGTAGACATTTCTTCTCTTTGATAACAATTTTTCTGTGAACACCCAATTAAGAAAATGTTTGAGAATATAATATACCTGTGGAAAGTTTGGAAAATAAGCTCTTCAAGCAAAACCAATACTTTGAGTAAATTAAATGATGAGCGTTGGATTAACAGAGAGTCTTCTTTGTAAACAAGTAAATTGCTAATACTATTGATTGTTAAGAAGGTAACATTCTCCACAGCATGAATTGGGGTGAAAGAGATGGCTATTTATCCAGTACTTATTGTTTTAAGCATCTATGAAAGCCTCTCTTTAACCAAATGGAAACTGAAATAGGTCTATGCGGAAAATAAAATTTGATGCAATGCCATGCTGCACACAGGGCCAGTGCTCTGGCTGGAATCAGACCAATATCAAACCAGGAGCCCACAGTGCTCTTTGTGGAGTATATGAGAAGTAAATAGGAACAGGATCTGATCTTGCTCTTCCAGAAACATATTTTAGTACAGCACGAATTTTCCTTTGAAAGTGACCTCTCTCTCCAGCTTCTATACAGAAAGACTGTAGGAAAAAAAAAAAAAAAAGAAGTCAACAGTTTAGCCTGGACAAGACGATACTAGGTTTGATAAAATTACCATATCTTAATGTGTGCTACAAAAATTTCAAATCATTTTGAAGGCAAGGTTTTTATAGACCTCCATGTACAGCCTAAACTCAGTCTCAGGATTTGAAATGAGATTTTACATGTACATGATTGATCTAAGAAATGTGTAATTGAAAGTCAATAGGATGTGTAAAGCTAAATTGCTTAGATTGCAATTTTAGAGTCCGGTTTTTATTCCTACAATCCATATGTACTATTTAGAAATACAGACTGGTGTGGGGGGGAGGAAGAGTAAGAAATTTATTCTGCTAATCAGGGAGGCAAGGAGAATTTAACATTTTTAAGCTAATTCAAACCTAAGTTTCATTTTTGTTACACTAGCAAACACACGTGAATGTTTCTCAGGGCACTTTGGTTTACGTGAATGCCATACAATGAACGTAAAATATGGTTTGTTATTATTTCCAGATCACAGAATTTGAGCAAATCTTAGAATCTTTAGTCAGATGTTTGTCTAGTTGGAAAATACAGTGGCTGAAGGGAATCTCAAAGGCTCATTATAGTATTTTTTAGTCACCTCTAAATATATAAATCACCAAAATATCAGCATAAAACATCCAACATTAATACAATATTCTCTGTTGTTTAACCAATAACACTTCAGGAGTTGAGTGGTCTTCTGAAATACAGCTGTTTTGTGAAATAAAACACAGAAGTTATGAGCCTTTTACTTTCCAGTTCTATTGCCTTTGTTTATTCTGTTGAATGTGTTTAGCTGTTCTAAAGAGCAGTGTTGAAAGTTATAAATCAGGGGAGGAGACCTTGTTGCTTCAGAGAAGTGTCATGAAAAAGCTAGCAGAAAAGGAAAGTTTTGTAGTCTATCTGATTTAATTAGATGGGTGAAATCCTTAGGATATATGTTCCTGGACAAGTCTGGAGATAATATTTTATTTTCAAAAATATATATTTAAAGCTTTATTGGTTATATTTATGCCTTTTTTTATTATTATTTTTATTTTTATACCTATTTGTGCCTTGCTCATAAAAGGAAAGGGGAAAATTCTATATCTGAAGGTGTTAACATTTTTCACTAAAAATTGTTTATTTCTCCTCAAATTACAGAAACGTATCTTTGGAAAATAATATTAACTATGAGTGCACATTAATGTTGACAAATGTATCTTAGTCCTTTGGACTCATGTAGTGAATCTATATATTTTTTTTTCTGCTTTCTGTTTTACAGATTTTTTCACTCTGGTCTCTGCAAAATTTCTGCTCTCAAAGTGAGAAAGTAAGCAGTTAGGTCCCATTTTCATGTGGACTAATTTTGGCAGTGGGCTTAGTTTAAATTTGCTGTATCATCTGTATAATGTTGCTTTTGTGGCATTATAAACTTCTCATGTGTGCTGCCAGAAGACATAAAAAGGCCCAGTGGCATATGTTATGTTCTTGCATCTGCCTAATTTTCGACTTGAAATACCACACAGCAATGTTTGTGATAAACTACACACAACAAGGTCAAAGCAGGTGCCTGCTGGGATGAGTAATCATCTTTATTTCATCATCTTATATCAACAGGTATCATGGAGACAAAGTAATAGCTTTTATGAGAGAAGCTTCATGTGTACCTCTGAAAAGTTATGAGGCACAAGATAGAATCAACTAAGAGATAATGACTGTAGATTTGCTATAGAGTGCCCCGCAGTTCAATTTACATTGCATCCTGAAGGGTACTGTGTAGGAAGGACAGATTTTTCAAAACAAATAGGCTTGAAAGTACTATCTAATCACTAATGCTCAAACTGTGTGTGCTGCTTTTAGAGTTCCCTCTCTGTAGAAAGAGTGTTTTGTTTTGGTTTTTGTATGCAGTTTTACCTCTCTCCTTCCTCTCTGTCTTTTAAATGGCAAATATATGCATACCCCAACATATATTTCAACACTTGTGCAGCCCTAATTGTCACATGAAAAGGGAAGAAGTTTTACATTACTTATAATGAAAATATTGTACCTCTGTTAACTTTAATATCTAGGGAATTACTATATTAGTGACATGGTGGAAGCTAAAGTCAAATAAGTGGGTTTAGGTAATATTTTAAGAGATAAGTGATCAGAGATGGAAAATACATAAAAACATCATTGCCTAAAACAGCATGGAGTAAAATCAAGAAAAAAAACATAGTGAAATTGCTGTAGAAAGAATCTGGATATGCAACTCAAGCTCAAAGGTTCAGCTCTCTGCAAGTTTGTGCTTTGTGAAGCACAACAGTATGACTTTTGAGTCAGCTCTAATGAACAAAACCGTTACTGAACTGTGCAAATACACAAGTCAAAGCCATGTAAGAGAAGAGAAGTGAAAATAAAAACAGAATTTAATTTTTTACGTTGGTGATAGTAATTCAAAGCATTATGAAAAGCATGAAAACCTACAGCACAAGATCAGTTTTGGAAGACACTTACTGAAATAAAAAATCAACATGTTTTGAGGACCAGTTGGTGTTGAAGAAAAATATATTTTGCTGGATAGGGCCACTTGTTATCAAAGCACTTATATCCTTCCCCTAAATTTTCCCATAAGAATTCTTGTGAAATCCTGAAATATATTTCCTCTGCATCCCTTAATGTGTCTCACAGGCCTAGGCACTGATGCCTCTCCAAACAAAAGGTGCTCCTGCATCGGCTCACTTTGATGTGTTTCACAGTGGGCTGTAGGACAGGCTTTCCTGAGAGAGCTGTGGGGGGGCCTGGACAGGCAACTCTTGCTCCAAAGCCCTAATTTTTTTGGCTGAATGACTTTGTGTCTCCGTGCACCTCTGTGTTTGTGGAGATGAGCCATTGATGGACTGATGGCTCCTGTGATGGGCTTGGGAGGAATGTGAGGGTTTGTTTGGACCTGCTCACCCCATATGTTATCTCTGTGTTCTTCTGTGTAGGGATGCAGATGAGCTTTTGTCACAAAACTTAGCCCAGTTTGTCACAAAACCAGTGGCCACTTGCCCAGGCTTGACTGGTACCTGTTGAGCTGGTAGGGAGCACATTCATGCTTTTATTTTTAGAATATTGGTCTTAAATTTTGACATGGCATACTAATAAATACTTGTTTTGTACTATATAGATTCCATATATTTCTGCCAAGGATGCCCAGGCAAAAGTGACCAATGAAGATCATGCTGCAGACCAGGTTTTATACGCAAACTATTTTTTCCCTAAAGGATATATAGACAGAAGGCTTTTCTACCATGTGTGCCTCAAGCATGCAAATTCATTTCTCTTTTCCAGTCTAAAGGTCTACCTGAAATAATGTTTTTATAGATATCAGCCTTTTTCAACCAGACATATGGTCAAAAAAAAAAAAAAGATTAACTTTCAGGGTTTCCCTTGCCTGGGTGACAGGCATCTCAGTAGTGGGAAGAGACTATGTATGACATTAGACACCCTTCTTGGATAAGCCACAACGCTCCAAACTCTATATTTTAGTCACCATTGTGTTATTAAATACTTGTGACTAACATTGAAAGATGCCTGAGGAATAAAAGAGGTTTTATTCTTTCCCAGGAGGGTTAAATTGATCGTATAATTTAGTTTCAGAAGCATCTGGGAAATTTTTATAATGAAGAGAAAAAATGCTAATTGTGAGATGCAAACAAACTTGTCTTGAAAAGGAAGCAGCAATTGTGAGAAAAGCTGCAATGTGGTTGCAAAATTCCCTTACTCTCACAGCATTTCTTGACATTTACAGAGAATAAAACCTTCATAATAAAAAAATTCTGTCTTGGTTTCCATGCATCAACTGTTTTTAAATAGACTGTGGCTTTCCATACTTTGTTTACCTGTAGCAAAATATTCTAGTCTGGTGAAGGTAGATTGTAGAGGTTTTATGTGACTATTTTCAAAATAGGAACAACACACAAGAGCGCTTCAAAAAAAGCATGTGAAAATGAACAGAGTCCACACAAGTCCATGCAGAATTTAGCACCACTTTTTTTTTCTAAAATGTGTTGTGTAAATTGTTATGATGCATTTAAAAGAGTGTAATTACATATGAAAAATTTGTACGTAAACCGAGTCTAGTATAAAACACTTCAGGGACCCATTTACTATGCTAAATTCCATACTTTAAAAAATGCGATTAACCCTGGATCTCCTCTTATCCCAAGTGACTTGTATAATGGGCCTCTTTACAGCAAGAAATAAATTTTCTTATCCTTTTCTAAAAGATTGGCCAGACAAAAATTTAGCCAGTCCAGAAAATAATACATTTCCTGGAACATTTCCTCCATGCTGAGAGACAGAGAGGGAAAATGACAGGTTAGGTGAGGTCCCAATTCACCCAACAGGAAACGTGAATAACTACAGAAATCAGAAGTTTTGGCAACAAGTCTCTGCCTACATTAAGGTCCCAAAATAAGACTATGGGATAAATCTGTGAGTGTGGCAAGAGAAGCCAAATGGGAATTTTTCTGGGAGGCCAGACAGGTCAAGGTGTTTTAACATTCTGCCTTAAATCTGAAGAAAATTGAAGCTATTTAGACATCCATTGCTCTAATTTCAATTGAAAAACCAGCTCTGGACTCAAAGACTGAATTGAAGTTTGATCAATATTAAGCTCTGGACTTTGATCTATATGAAGGGGCAGATATATCCAAAACCTGCTGAATTTCTTACAGTTTTACCAGATACACTCTGTAAATGTCAGAAATTATACAAAAGGCCTCCTTATGCCCTAACTGGAGTTTTTAATGTTTACCCTCTATCCAAGCAGTTGATGCAGCTTATGTCTGGTTAGACAATATGTCAAATTATAGATACAACTTTCAATTTAAACCCACGTTACAACCATGCTATTTTTACAGGAATGTCTGACCCAGTGTTTGAGATTAAACAAGTGGTTTCTTGCAGGCAAAGTACAAAGGAAAATAAAGAACTTATGATAAACAAGAAAATTGTATTTTTCTGCCTCCCAAGTTGTTGCAAATAATTGTACCATAGATACAACCTATCCACAACATATCAAGTGTCTGATCTACATAGGTAAGAAGCTATATTCAATAACATGTTCCTACAGATAATCACAGAGGGAGGTTCTTAGTATCATTGAAAAATGAGAAAATCCGTCATTTTTCTTCAACTCTATTTTTGAACCATTTTGGAGTATCTATCTTAATTTTTACCAGATTTTACAGAGAGAAAATTATTTTTCCAAGGGTAAATAACCAAAAATTTAAAGTACTTTTGTACTTTAATGCCACAAGCATTTCCACTAGTGTGGGTTCATGAAAAAACAGGAAGTTTCTCAATACATCCCAGGTGAAACAAGTGAGTCAAAGCTCAGCTGGCTGCAAGAATTGCCGTGGCAGTTTTCCAGCTGTGGGGAGCTCACTGCAGATTCAGCAACCCTGTGTGACATTATGCTTATTCTTCTTTGGGAAAATAATTAAAAAGCTCTGGTTTCATATATTTCCAGTCCATAATTTATTACATTTCACAGGGGAAAATGCATCTCAACGTTCCAAAATGTCTTTAATGACCAATATATGAATAACAAGAAATAATACAGTACAAACAGTTGTTTTACATGCTAAAAAAGAGAACATCCTTCTCCATCTGAAAAATTTGTTTAACGTTATCTAAAATAATATGTGGAATTTATCTGTGAAAGAAAATGCAGTGAAAATGCAACATTTGAACAGGAATACAAAGCTCCTAAATGCAACTTTTGAATGGGAATATATAACAGCAGTCACCTTTCTAATGTCTGCAAAACAGGCACTCTTTTATATTTAAAAAAGAATATAGCTAGCAAAATGACAGAACTTCTTGCAAGCTGAAAGTCTGCTCACTGACTAATGTACCCCTCCCTCTTCGTAAAATAACGTGATAAGCCAAAATTATTATTTTTATTATAAAAATCGTTCCATAAATATCATATATATGTGGAATGTGTGAGTTCATATAGCAAGCAGAGCTTTCGAAGTCAACAGGAAATGTGATGAAACAACAAGTACAGTGTAAAAATTTAAGACAAAGTACCTGATAACCAGACAGATGAGCCGGTGTAGATGATGCTTATGTTGTGGCAGAAAAAAAGCTGTGTCAGGTTCCACCTCTGTAACTTTAAAGAATCTTTTCTGCAATGCGTACTGACTTCAGGAGTGTAAAAGCTCCATTTTCATTCCTTCTGTTGTTGTAAATATGATTTGACTTTAATGGATGAAATTTTCTGGGAGAAAGCCAGAAACTGGTTCAAAAACATTTGTTCATAAGAGTTGCTAGATACCTATCTTTCTGCCCTGTGAGAGGAACCACTTCAGCTTTTCAAGTACAATTTTGCTAGACAGTACCCCAGTAACCCTGGTTATAGACTGACAGCAGCAAGTGATAAAAAGAATAGAAGTGAAGATAATATCCACAATCATATGTCCCTTTGCTGCAGCTTTGACTGATATTCCAGAAGTTGCAAGGCCTGAGGAATAAATGCACAACGGAGGCTTGTCATGTTTGTTTTTGTTTGGTTTTTTTTAAATTTTATTACTTCTTGCCATTTCATATGCATTTTGCATACAGGATACATGAGTACATATAGACAGCATATTTTATATAGTGCTTTTACACCGAGAAGCACCTTGGAGAAGAAAGAATCCTAACAAAATAAACAGATTTAAAAACACTCTAGAGTTCACAGTTTTATAGTATCACTGCTGACATAGCATTTTTGAAAGCATCAGTTATGACTGAAAAGGATTGCACTGGAATTAACAAGGACTTTCAAAATTCTTGATGTTTACCTTTCCTTGTTGTCTTCCTAATAAACACTTTTGTATTTAGATTGGGTTTTGATTAGTAATTTCCTGTTCAATCTCTAGGCTAGCATTCTATTTTGAAAGATGGAAGTGTTTATGTTAATCAGAGAGGACTAAGAATGAGAAGAGCAAATATTCCATGAGAAGGGAATGAAAGGGTTTCTGCTATCCGTAGTTTTCACAAAAGTATAATCATTTGAAGTTGCAGCTGTTTATCAAAACCACACAGGAGAAGGGAAAAATACTTGGTCATAGCCACAGAATCAGTCAAAGCATGGTCACCTGAACATTCACTGAATCTTTAATTTTGGCTGACTTGCTGTCTCACTAATTGCTTCAGTTACTTATTTTCCTGACAGCCTCTTCATACCCACTTGATTCCGTTATGTACTCTCTCCCTACCCTGTTACCCTCTTTACTTTCCCTTTTTCCCTGTATTTATTGCCTCTGAAGTAAATCACTAAAGAAAGTGATATGAAAAATATAGTAAAATAATGTTTATTGATTCCATGTGTACTATAGTATTGCTATAATAAGAATGACTCAAAATAAGTACAATTTATGTGAATTGAATATCTTAAAAAGCCAGTAATAAGATCTATGTCTTCCAGGCCCCAGCCTTCAAGTTGTCAACTGGAATATTGTTATATTATATTTCCTTTTTTTTCCTAATTAGAAGGAAACTAAAGGATTTATAAATTAGGTTAAACAATTCTTTTAGGCAAATATTAACCCACCCCTGAAAAGTAATGAAGAGGAATACAGAAAGACCCAGCTATGTTCTGACAACAACCTTCTAGGATGCGATATAGGAAGATGAACTCTTTAGCAGTTGCACAGCCAGATAGCTTCCCAGAGTACCTGTCAAATAAGGTTAGTCCTACTGCCTGTGACCTTTCACAAGGATATCAGCTTTGCTTTAGTCATGGAATCTAAGGCTGACTTTTTTGCAGTTCTGTGAAAAACTCCATCTTTTTAAAGTGGTTAACAAGTGTACTTGAAAATTCAATGTACATGCAGAAACGCCTTCCTAGTGTTGAGTAAAACCAACTCTTTGAACCCAGAGAGTGGATGTTCTCATGTGAGGCTGCAGGACACCTTCAGGACCTTCCAAGGTGCTGTGGACCAGAGACTCTGAATTAGGAGATCAGGTCATTCCAGATTGGTTTTTTGTGAACTGGAGTTCTTACAAAGTGGGTACAAATGATGACTCTCATTACAGCTCTGCTGCAAAAAGCCAATTCCTTTGTGAAGCAGCAGAAAACTAACTCTGAACATTTCTAAAACTCTCATCCACAAAGTCTTCGTCACTATGACTGCATAGCTGAAAAAAATTAGTGAGAGAAGATGCAAAGGGAGAGAGATATCTTTTGGCATTAGTCCTCACCAAAAAATAGCCTCTGTAGAGTCATAGAAAGAAAAACCTTTTGACTTTGATGCACATGATATGCATTTTTTAATATTATCTTATTGCTAACATGTCCTATGATGCAACACCATGGTTTCCTACACAGAAATGAAACTAAGATTGCAGAGATAAAGAACATGTATGATTTAAGACGCAGAATTTTCTTAATGATGGAAAGTGGAAAGTGGAAGCTGTTATGAAAGAGAGTTGAAACTTGAACATAGGATTGCAGCTCTGCATAGTGTTTCTTCACACATTTTCTCTCTCAATTTGATTTTCTCCCTCTTCAGTAACTGTTGCTAAAGAAGTGTTTGTGGGGAAATGCTGTTGACAGATGTTCAGGAGTGGAGATAACAAACTGATGCATTTTTAACCAAAAAACCAACTACTGTAAATTATTGAGCTGATCTACAGATCAAGGTCTTTGACTATTTTTTGTCAAAACTAATGGTGCAGCGGGAATGGTTTGCAGATCCTAAGTTGTCTTAACAGAAAAGAATAAGGAACAGATCTCTTAGACTTTGCATAAAACTATATTTAACTTCTTGCTACTTGCTGTCTTGCAGTAGAAAGAAGGTTTCGGCATCTTCTTGAATCTTTGAGTTATAACATTTGTTCCTATAAATAGCGTTTTCCTGAAAAAGTGAGAGACAAAACATCTTTCCAGGACCCATGGACTACATCACAGGGTAGTAATAAAGCAGAAGATGAAGGTTATCTTAAATTATTTGTTCTCATGAGGAAATATTAAAGCCACTTATAAAAAAATTATCATTTTCACCAAGACAAAAACCTAGGGAAAACAAAAGCAGTGAGAGCACTGCAAACTCAGTAACTTCTGCTTCCTTCATTACAGTGTTTTCTCTCAGGCTCTGGAGAAATCCTTGTTTGACTCATGAGGCTTTGAGAGTCTCTCCATCACGTTCTCTAGTAAAAGCTGAGGAAAACTAGCCTTCTACATTCTCTTGTATTCAATAATATAGTACGGTCTTTCTTTTTTTAGAAGAACACAAGAACTGAAATGATGAAGAAGGTATATACACAGGCGAATGGGGAAAAAAAAAAAAAGAAAGCTGAATGAACTTCACCACTCCATTCATATCTCATATCTTGCATTTTCCCAACAAAAAGGTCAGTCGGTGACGTAGCTCGAACAAGTGCTTAACAGCTTAATAAATATAACAAGAATTGTGCCAATATGCGAGAGAGTAAGAAACAGTCGCACAGGCACAAATATGTAGTAGAAAACTCAGCAGAAGTTATCCACTAGGTAATTTAAAACAACCCAACCTAAGGTAATGGAAACTGGCAACAGAGATGAACTGCTTTCCCAGGAGGAAGACTATTATCGTAGGCTAAACAGCTGTTTAAAAGTAAAAGTTGCTTCAAACAAAGAAGAAAACAGATGCTTAACTAATTTTAAATATTTTTCAGAAGTTAAAAAAAGCACAAAACCACCAAATGTATGAAAATAAGTTTCCTTTAAACACTAAGAGAGTTTTATAGCCTAAGCTGAAAACCAAACAAAAAAACAATTTCTAATACAGCATACTGTCTTTGAAAACCCTAGGTATCCTAACACTCTGTCCTTAGGTATCTGTAGCAAAGCTTTCTACATCTCAAGAATCCTCATGCTGCTTCTGGGTATAGCTAACTGGGAGCTGCTGCATTTGAGGATTTCATTTATCCACTGCTTGTTATGTGCTGCTAGGACATTACAGGCATTTTCCCCAGGTTCAGTCACAGAGGGCAAGTCCCTGTTCCAGACAAGTGAAGAAATTGATGAAAAGAAAACATCCCACAGACCATTTTCAATTTCTGTAATACCTTCTTTCTATGTGAGGAGTGCTGATTACACTCCCAAAATTCAAGTGTTCTGTGTCTGTGCAATAGCAATTATTAACTCCTCATACGAAGGAAAATTCAACTCTAGGAGATACAGGGTTTGGGGAGTTAGCCATGAATGTAGCAATCAGAATCCTGAAGTTGAGCACACAAATTCAGCCTGCTGCCCACGAATAATTTTCTAAGTCCTGATTTGAAGGAAATAGTCGCGGTTGTAGTTGCTAACTCCACTACGGATACTACTTAACTCCACTACCTACACTCTTTGAAATCATCATTTTACCTATAACTAGATATTGACAGATTTTGGTTTTGATCAGATTCATGATGCTACCCGACCATAAATAAAAGGTAAGATAACTTAAAAAACCTGTAACAACGCAATTCATATTGTCACAGAATATATTTTAATAGTGTATACAATAACATCTAGAAATTAAAGCAGATAAACCTTGCACTAAATAGATACCCAAGAAAAAATATCCCAGAATTAAGTTTTAGTCCTAAAATATCCTAATGTGATGTGTGAAAAGACTCTTGTTTGGGGATGGACAAAGCCTTCTGAAGGTCCTTTTTGTCTTTTTCAAGATTTCATGTGATTAGGGGGTTTTTGATTTTTTTTATTTTGTTTTGGTTTGGGTATTTTTTGGTTTTGTGTGGGTTTTTTTGTTTGGTTTGGTTTTTTGGTGTTTTGTTTTTGTTTGTTTGTGGTTTTTTGTTCGGGGTTTTTTTTGTTTGTTTTTTTTTTGTTTGTTTGTTTGGTTTTTTGTTTTTTGTTTTAATGCAGCTTATCTTCTGAAATTCACCTTTAGAAGTTGCCCCTTTCTTCCATGTGCTATGCAAGATTCCTTTTGGGACCAGAATACTTTCTGAAAAGGGTCACATTAGTCATGTATGTGAAAATATCCATTCTAGGTAGCAGAGCTAAAAATTTAGTCAGAAGATATAGCCTTCTGAAAGTTAAAAAGTAGCTTGGATATTTTCATTTGTCTTAACAATAACAGTGCAGTTCTGGAAATGATCATTTGATCACTAAATTTGGTCCAATCCTCTGTTCGTGTATGAAATCATATTACAGAAATAAAGCAGGAAGGAAGTTTCAGAGATTGTCCAGTTATCTAGTCTTTCCCCATGTTGTGTGGATCACAGTGCTCAAAACCATTTGTCTATGCTATTCTTTAAAGCTTGCAGTAAAAACTTTCCCTAAGCGCCCTATGCAATCTATTTTAGGGCTCAAAAGTTTTTACTTCCAGACAGAAAGCATTCAACAGTCAGTTTATAACCAATTATTGTGCTAACATTGTCCTTTAGTCAAACTTATTTTTCTTCCAGTATAGCTAGAGAAAGTAATTTTCCTTCTGGCCCTCATTTTGCTATGATAAATAACTCAATTTTTGTATTACCAGAAAAATATCTCTTTATTCCCTAAGATTGCTATTAATGTCTATTCTCTTGTCCAGTCTAACCATTGCTGCAAGTAGGGGATTCAAGCAGTACTCAGTCTTCTGTCTAGGTAAGGTCATCCTAGAGCTGATTTTCTGATTAAGTTGTAAAATAACATCTGAATTTTGAGCAGCCAAAATACAGTTTTCAGGCTACAGCAGCACAGAACAAATGGCTCACAAATACACCAGTAACACTAGTGAAAACCTTTCTAGCTAAAAGTTGGGCATTAATAGCTCACCAAAAGCAAAACATCTTGAAGATATGTGTCACTTGAAAAAAATCATTTTGAAAGAAAATGTGTAGGGAAAAGGGAGGTTGAATTCCCATTAAGTAAACATACTGTTTTGATAATGGATTCTTTTTTTCCCTCCCAGGTTCAAAGTGGAAAGAATTCTGGTGAAAATTTAAAATTCGATTCTTACAGATGTCTATGTATTGGCCACTAAATGCAGCATCTTGTTTTTGAAAGATGACTTTTATTATGCCTAGGATATTTTCCTTTAAGAGAACATTTTTCTCATTGTACTGAATAGACAAGCCAAAATAATCAGCTGAGTTAGGTTCCCTACGAGTTTGCTCCTTTTCTCAATCTTCTTATTTTCTGCCTTCTTTCTTTTCCCTCCTACTTTTCCTCCCTTGAATAAGGTGTTAAAAGACTGTGACCAAAAGTTGTTGTTGAGCCAACCTAGTGGAACAAATTGCTGAATATAGCTGAATATAGTATTATACAAATGGAATTTAACAGCAATTCACAGTAGTAATAATTAAGTGGGAGAGCAAGCTGGTTTTGAAGATTTGTTATCCATTTATGCCAAAAGATGTGGTCAACTTACTATTTGTCTGTCAAAAGCCTTGATATCTCAGTAAAAAAATTGAAATATTCATGTGCCTTTGTCTTACTCCTGAATATTCTGCAGTAGAACCAGTTTTCTAATGAAATGTGGGTAGGGATGTGAGACCTGTTAAAGAAAAGAATGCAAGTGCATGAAAAAACATTTTGCTGAGTGCAAAAAACTCACGGAGTTTTCTACAGTAGCTCAACTATCTCTGTGCTTCAAAGCTATGGCTGAAATTTCCCCTGAAGCCTACAATACTGCAGGGAAATGAAGAGTCAAGAAACGACCCGTACTGCAGGCTATGCAGTTCTGTGGCCACTGAGGAGCTCAAGTGATCAAAACTTTGAAGTGTGCATAGATCCTCTGAAAACCTCATGGATTTCTAAAAGGAACTGTCTGAAGGGGTTCTCCAAAGCTTCTGTGAAGGCAACTTGTGTCAGTATATCTTGGTCAGAGTAACAGAAGTTGTGTAAAATTGCTAGCTACATTTTAAGGTCAGCAATATGCTTTTCTAATATATTTTCAGTGATTTAGTGTTTTGCTTTTCTTTGTTTTTCCTCAGCTGCTCTCCATTTATTTCCTCACAGAAAAAAACCACCATGGTTGGCATCCCACAAGTTAATTGTTGAACCTATCTTCTGGTTATTTCTACTGCTCTGTGTGTTTTTATGTTTATGGTTTACAGGCAAAGATTTGAAATAAGAGTGAATCAGGTTGAGTGCTAATTTTAGCTAAAGAAGTACTCCAAAAGTTTCTAAATGCTGGGGAATTCAAACAGTAAAATGTAATGCTTGGAAGGAATAACTCCTAACTGAAATGCTGGGGGAAATATCACTGAAGAATGATGTGGAAGCTTTTTAATTTTTTTTTTTTTTTTTTTTTTTTTTATCTTGGATTTATTTCTGTGTCTTCTTGCTCAGTTTTGTGCCCTAAAGACATGCTGATGTTTTTGAATATTAGGTACTATTTAACGCAGTTTTCTAAGGGTCATAAGAGTCCTTATAAGTGAAGCTTTCACTCTGATATCCCCAGAGTGTAATTTCTTAATAAAAATGAAATCTTTGTGCTTTGGATTTAAGTATACAAATAATGTAATACCTATACTCAAGTATTGTTTGGTAAACTTCTTTTTGAAAGCCCTATTATTGCTGTTATAACATGAGAAGCCAAGTCACTGTTCCATGAAGTGGAAATACCCTCCGTGTTATACTCTCCTGCATATCTATACCTCGTGCTATGCTTCCATTTATTTTTTTTAAAGAATACCAGTCTGAACTAGAACCAAGGATATGTCTGAGCCAGTGGAAATACATGATTGAGTGCAACATACATTAAAATGTAGCAATACACCTGATACATCAGCCAGCAGTGTTTGAACCATCAGAAAGTCCTACTAAGTACTCATTCTATGCTAACAGCAAACTTTTGACCTTGGGTACAAGGTCATATTGGAATAATTTGGTTATGTATGCAGCTATCCAGCTGAGCTGAATTTTAGAATTACTGACCTTATTTTGGATGGTCTGTTGTTTCCTTCTGCTTTCCTTTGCATTTTTAGCACTGCTAACACTGTGTTTCAGAGACAATTTCTTTGTTCTGCACAGAGAGATAAACTGTGAAATTAAGCCTCATCAGCACGGCAACCTAGTTTATTTAACACATTTTTCTGAGTAAAAAGTATGAAAAATGAAAAGCTGAAGCAAATAACTTTCTAGTGAATTGCTATCTGTATTTCAGAAACGTATCAGTCTACAAAATTTCCCACAAACCAGTTAGGTTTTTATGTATTTACATAACACAGCTAATTGCAGATAGTTATGTATTCTTTCCTTGCATTGCTTAAAATATTGGCACAGAAATAAAACTAGATCTATCTTGTGGCAAAATGCCATAGCGTCGTCCAATTTCCGAGGAGCCATATGGCAATGGTACAACCATCTGTTTATCTTGATATTCCTTTCCTGGCAAACCTTTTACCCATATGGGTTATTGGTGCCCTCATCTGTGTATATCATGAAGAGGTTCAAAACCAAAATCTATAATTTTCCCTGGTATAACTTTTAACAATTACACTGAACATAAAGATCACACTATCCCCATGTTTAACCTCATCCATTTTTGTTATGTACACACCTGCCTTCTTCTGTTAGATGCAGGAACAATTTGATTTCCAGAATTTGTGAAAGCTGTCATCACAAGCTGTCAGGTTCGAGGCATCATAATCATCTCAAAGGACTGATAGCTTGTGCTTTGTGGATTTGAAACTTCATCACTAAAGAGATTAAATGATCCGTCCTTTTACATGCTGACAGGGTAGCAATTTTGTGTCAGTGTAGAGATTCACGCATTCAGACAGCAAAGCCATGCCGAATATATGTGGAGCCCTTTTACATTTTATGTGACAGCCATTTTCAATAATGTCTAAAATATTTGACATGCACTGTTTAGAATAATTTTAAATAAGGGAGAGTGTCGGCTTTCATCCTGATGTATTAGCAAGACTGAGTGAAATCATGTTTATATTCCATTTAGCAATCTGCTCTTTAATTTCCTCCTTGCGTGAAAGAGTTGTTGCAAATTGGATACACCCAGAGTACAAACGACACATTTTAAATATATATATATGTTTCAAATCACATCGGAATAGATAAATATGGCTTTTGTTTATTTCAGGATTTTTTTTCCTGTTTTTAAAGTAGTACAAACAATTCCATTCCAGATACCAAGCAAATGCAAAGATGCAAGTTAAAAAAACATAGGCTAATGCATTTTTGTGGGCTATACTGAATTATGTACATAATGAATTGTTTTGCAGATCTTAGGTGTTTTTGTTGACTAATGAAATACATTGACTTGTTGCATTCTACAGATTTGTAATACAGTTTATTTAAGGAATTCATTGGTTTATTTGGCAACTTTATTGCTTTTCTTTGAAAGATCATGTTTTGTGTATATTAGACTAGTTACAATTCATGCAAGGTACTTTTATGAAAATTTAATCGTATTATCTCTCTGATTTTCTGTTAGGAATTTTTAAAAAATTATAAATGCATTTGTTTGCATTTTAAGTATTTTGTGTCTGCTTCTGATTTCATTTTAGTGATGTTTAAGATAAAAATCTCTTTAATTTTTAAGGATCTCTACCATGGCCCTATTTTTTTTTTTTTTTTTTTTTTTTTTGAATTCTTGGGTTTTATAATAAGCCATTAGGAAATTACACATCCTGTTCCTTTCTTTTTTAGATTATTTTTACCAGATTTCCCACCATTAATTTTAGAACCACAGTTGTTCTTCATCCCTTCAAGAACTTTTACTATCCCAACCACTAACAAATCAGCCACTGGCTTTGATGCTAGCAGGAGTTTGAGACATGATTCAACTATTTATGTCACATTGCGTGCTTGTGTGCATATGTGTGCTTTCATCCCCATTGCTGCTCTATAAAATACATCATCTCTCATCCACCGACATGCTACAACTTATGTGTCTTTTCTTACTAATCACCTTCCGCGTTTGTATGTTTGTTCACACACCTCTGTCTTCTATACCTGTGAGCAGATGTTTGAATCAAATTTGGCAGCAAACAAGCTCAGTTCTATTTTTGTCTAAAACCTTCCCATGAAATAGAGAGCAAAGTATTCACAAGACTGTAAGTCCAAGACTGGTGCGCTAAAAAGGGAAGAGTTTTAGTGATTGAGGAGTTAATAAAATCGGTTTTTTAAGAAGGCACCCTAACTTAACCTGTCAACTTTACTGTGGTGTTGAGTGTTCTGTAACAGGTGCAAATAACTCTTTGCATTTGAATGGTGCTTTTTCATTCCATGTACAGAAAGAATACCCTCTAACAGTGTTCAGATATTTCTGTCTTCCTTGCTCCCTTTACACTTTCTGTTAACTGAGAACATTTACATTTGAAAACCTGCTTGGCTTTCCAAGGGGTTGAAGTTTCTATTTTGGGACACCTTGAACATATTCTCTTGGTCTCAATTTAGTAAATATATCTCTGTCTAGCAACTCAGATTCTGCCTTTAAGGTCTTGGCATAAGGAGGATGCAGCTGTGACTTTTCTCCCTCTTTTCCAACATGCCAGTGTCCTAACAACACATGAATAACACTGCCATGAAAAGAGCCTAGAGCAGAAAGTATAAACAGATGAAATATAGGGATGCACGGCCTATCACAGTAAAACACAGGAAAACAGTCTCAAATACGCTATAGTTTCCAGAGTCTGTCCTACGACTGCACCAGGCTCCACAAAAGGGCAGAGATCAAAGGCAATATGACTGAATCAGCATGTCATTTCACCCAAGCCAACACTGCTACTGATAGTCCCTTCTAATTACTCCAAGGCAATTCAATGATAACATAAACATACTTCTTTCAGAACCCAATCTCGAACTTTTGCTTGCTTCTCTACATGGTGCAGCTCTACTGGTATTTAAAAGACTAATCAAATAGCAACTGTAAAAAAAATTGAACTGTGAATTGAGACGGTCTTCAGCGCTTCCCAAATTCCTAATCCCTAACACTATCTGGATGATGACCCAAACAAATCACATCACAGCTCCCGTCTAGGCAAAAGTCTTCCTTACACTTTTTTGACAAGAAGAGGCAGAAAGATGAGTGGAAGAAGGAATCATATGTGTCTAAAATTCTTCTTGAGACAAAATTGAATGACAGCTGTAACAGCCCAACTGAGTCCATCATGTAAATACAACATACTTAGGTTTTGAATATGGAATTTGTAAAGATATGGAGACTGAATTTTTACAAGTTCCCTTTTATGGCAAGACAGCTCCTCTGGTAGTTTGTGCATCACTTTCCCCAAATTACATTTTGTGTTACTATGAATGCACCATATAAAGAAATAATAGCAACTGAAAGCTCAGGTAGCTTTAAAAATGAGGCTGCAAAATCTCGGTTAACATTCTCTAAGTAACTTTGGAACTGAGCACCTACCTAGGAATCCCAACCAGTTCTTTTCAAACCATGAGGGGCCAGAGAAAATGCCAAACTATGAGACTGTGATGGTTTTGGCAGAGCTAGAGTTAATTTTCTGCATGGTGGCTGGTATGCGGTTGTGTTTTGGATTTATGCTAAACGCAGGGTTGATAATGTAGAGATGTTTTTGTTGCTGCCAAGCACGGCTTACACAGAGCCAAGGCCTTTTCTACTTCCCGTACTTCCACGCTGAGGAGACTGGTGGTGCATGGGATGTTGGGGGAAGTCACAGGTGGAACAGGTGGCTCAAACTGACCAAATGAGTATTCCAGACTATATGGCATCATGCTCAGTGTATAGAGCTGGGGGAGAAGGAGGAAGGAGGGACATTTGGAGTGATAGTGTTTGTCTTCCCAAGTCACTGTTAGCTGTGATAGGGCCTTGCTCTTCTGGAGATGGCTGAACACCTCCCCGCCCATGGGAAGCAGTGAATTAATTCCTTGTTTTGCTTTGCTTGCATGTGTGGTTTTTTTCCCTATTCAATTGCCTTTTTATCAGCCCATGAGTTCTCCAGCTTTTAGTCTTCCAGTTCTCTCCCCAAACCCACAGGTGAGGGAGTGAGCAAGTGGCTGTGTGCTGCTGATTGTAGTTAAACCATGACATAGACTTTTAATTAAATCAGTGTAAAGTCAGCTTATAATAGCATTAATCAATGGCTTAGTGCAGTTAGCAATAATAAAATTAAATGGTCACAGCATATAACCTACTGCAGATAAAGAAATAGGCTTAGTGAAGGTTTTAGTGTTTTCTCCTCTCATGGACAGTAAGCTACGTAAATCTACAACTCAAGAACTCATCAAGCATACCCCTGACTTTATTAGAAAATGCAAACTTACCTCACCTCTTGAGCTACTGTATTTAACATATGAATACCATTAATTAGTAGTGATGTCAGGAATAATTCCTTTAAGCAGAAGACCAATGTACATGTCACCCTAACTCTGATCATTGCGAAAAAGCTCTTGGTCCTGGACAGGTCTCAGAAAACAGTGCTGTTTTCCAGTGAGAAAGGGTGGTGTCATGTGAAAGCATGGCTGGAAGGCTCCTGGCATATTATCCAGTGTTTTATTAATGGACATGATGTTTGGCATCTGCACACTGTGAACAAAACTGTTCATTCCTTTAAATCCACTCACTCCTTGGAAACAATGTTCGAGTTAACCAATTTCTTCGGGCAAAGGCATAAAAAGTCCTCTGTGGAAAGACAACAAAACCGCAGATAACTACAGATTTTTCAGTAGGCACAAATTTTTGGAGACTTGGAAAATTATAATATTGATATTGTTTATTTCTTAATTCATATCAGACTGGGTAAGAATTGCAAAGCCTGATGTTTCCTAAGCGAAAGGGAAAAGAGGATGCTGCTCCACATAACAAACACAACACCTTGTGGCTCAAGAGATTTACTGGTCTCTGAAGAAAATCATGAGTCCACTTCTGCTGAGATCTTGCTCTACAGTCAAAAATATTTGGCGTTTTTTACCAAAAAAAAGGAAAAAACCCTCAGATAATATGTGTTCTCTAACCTCTTTGCATGTTAAACTGTTAAATCTCTTTATATGTAAACATGTTTACTTTTTGTACGCCCTTTTACAAGATCACTTCAAAAGACTGACAGTAAGAGGTGAGCAAGCAAAAGTATTTCTTCCCATTCTGTAAAATTGGTTGCTTTAGTAAACAAGACACAGTTTGACTGTGATTCACAACAAAGAGTGCATGCAGGATGCTTACAACTTTGCAAGTGTTGTTGGCAGCGGGTAAAAGGAAGCTTCACCATCACCACCACCTATTTCTATCAAGTTTCAGAGATTTTTTAAAGTGCTAGCTTCAGTTTGACTTTCTCTCTCTTGTCCATAAGTGATAAGAGACTTGAGCTGTAGCAGAACCTATTTGGGACATAAAAAAAAAAAAATGTTTTTTCAAAGAAAAAGAAGGGATGAGAACTGATTAGATTAAAAATAAAACATACAAAATGCTGGTTGAAGAATAAATTGAATCAGGAATTCATTTATGCTTAATCCAGGTTAAATATTGAGCTTTATGTGGGGAAAAAACCCCAGCACCATAAGTAAGCCATTACTTGGATGTGTTTGTTGAATCATAACTGCAAAAAAAATGAGGAAAACTTAGAGTGATACAGTGCTTCCTTTTTCCCCTCCTGCCCCTCATTACCTGTCTGCTGAAGTTTGTGCCACTAGCGCTCCAGGACAAAACAGTGCTACAACTTCTTAGCACATCTTCAACCCCCTTTTCCAGATCAAGAGAGAAGGAAAGAAGCTGTACCAGTATGAGGAGAATGAGAGCATGTAAAGGATGAAAAGGAAGGTAAAACCATGTCCTGAAGGAATATCTCTCCATTGCTATTTAATCTTTTCTAGTCTTTAAAACTGCATTTTTGAATGCTGGCCAGCTAATGAATTGTTCTAAACATTAACTGAATAATACAACTACAGCCATAACCGGAGAGGAAGTAGAAGCAGATGGAAAAATCTGCAGGTTTGTCCTACTTTACACAATATGAAAAAGCGAAATAGAGAAGTAAAGTCACTAGTCCCTTTTGCTAACATGAGACAGGATTAAACAGTGACAGGATGTTTTTTGATGCAATGTTATCCTTTTAAATATAGTTGCAAGTGATTTTTAAAAGAAAATAGGCAATTTCCAGCACAGGCATATATAAAATAATTTATTGTTCCTAATATGCTTATGCTCGCATGAAATACATGAGTAAAATGGCAAAAGCTTGAATTGATGACAAAAAGAGAATTTGAATTCACAAATATCACAGAAAGATGGGTGCAGGAAAAAAAATATTCTACATATATGACTGTGATTTGTACCAAAAACGTTGAATGCCTTTCCAGTTTTCCTTCTGAAGAAAATTCCAAGTAATTGACCTGATTCTTTAAACATGTTGATTTTGGCAAGATTTCATATTTCAGTGAAAATTAGTCCTGTGAAAACTGTCGAAACCAGCTGTGTTTGCAGGCTTAATGACTGACATGCCCTAAAGCACAAGAATTTCTATATAGCATGTTGGAACAGCAGTAGTAGTCCAAAAGCTTTTGATGGTGCAGAGGGACTGGATGGGTCACTCATGGCTTACTTTGCTAAGAGATTGAGAGAAAAAAAAACGCTTTTCATTATGTTATGTACATAAGATTTTTCTTCTATGTCCACCCTAAGCCAGTGTCCTTATATAGGTTGGAGATCGCCTCTTCATTGACTTAGAAGGCAAGTTTCCAACTGGCTGTAGCTCATTAAAAATTTCTATTTATACCTTATTATCCCTAATTAAACTGTACCTAATTAAAACTGCAGTATTTTATTACAAATCTGCTATGCATCCTTTAATCTTATTATGTCCTGCTGCCCAGCAGTTCAGTAGTAGACTGGAAGCACTTCATCCTTTTTTTTTCATTTTTTAAGTGTTGTGTTATGAAGTTGCAGATTGATTTCTCTGTGAACTGTGCATACAATTATCTAAGACCACATCTAAAAAAATCGACTACTTTTTTTTTTTTTAGAATTGGTGCAGTGTGATGGAAGCAAAAAGCTAACACTGCAATCTCTCACGAAGACTTCATTTTCTTTGTCATTTTTTCCTTATTGTAATTTAAAATGCGTCTGTTAGAACAGGAATTTGTTATTCTTGTTTGCTGACAGAATTCACACAATGGTTTGGTTAAAAAGGTACAATAACAGCACTGGTCATTCTGATTTTGCATTCAGTTAGAATGAAAGATGCCTTAAAAATATACAGTGCTACATGGTCCAAAAAACTTAGTACTATGCAGGGTCAACATTCATAGAATCACAATTGGATAATGTCCTTGAAAAATGCTCAACACGAGGAATGACAATATATTGAGGGATTTTTCTTTTTTTTTTTTTTGGTTGTTTTGTTTTGCTTTTTAGTTTTGTTTTTGTTGGGTTTGGGGGGGGGGTTGTTGGTTTTGGTTTGGTTTGGTTTGGGTTTTTTTGGGGGTTTTTTTGTGTTTTTTTGGGGGGGTTTGGTTTTGGTTTTTTGTCTGTTTTTTTTTTTTTTTTTTGGTTTTTGGGGGGGTTTTTTTGTTGCTTTTGGTTTGGTTTGGTTTGGGTTTTTTTGGGGGTTTTTTTGTGTTTTTTTGGGGGGGTTTGGTTTTGGTTTTTTGTCTGTTTTTGGTTTTGGTTTTTTTGTCTTGGTGTGCCTAAAAATAAGAGAGAATGGAAAAAAATATTAAAATAAGCAATTATTAATGAAAACAGGACTAAACTTTGCTCAATAGGCTTCCATTTAACTAAAAGTATAGTTTAAAACAGAGTTAGTAGTCAAATATCTCGTTCTTATTATTTCTTCCTGTTAAATAATGAACAAAAAAAAAATTACAAGTGTAAAATTCCAGTTAGACAAATGTCATAAAAGTCTCCATGATTATTTAGACTCTTAGGAACCCTTACAGAAATACTAAAGGGTACCAGAGTGTGGAAATGAAATTATTCTTTCGACACATCTAACTCTTCCAGGCCATCAGGGTAGTATCAGATAGTGTCTCAGCTTTACAGGTTAGACAGTATTCAAATGATAGGTATGTGACACCCTTCAAAAAAGTAAACATCACATTAAAAATTGAGAATGTTTAGAAAAAGTTAGACAAATGCAGCTGTAAAATGTGAGTGGCTAAAATCAGAACAGGGGGGAAAAAAGTGAATTAGCATACAGAAATACTTTAGGATGCCATGACAACACAAAGACAGGCAGGCTCAGGCTATTTCATATCATTCCGTTTGACTTGTTCTTGCCCCCTGCCTCTCAACTTTCAAGCCAGGAGAACAAATGCTTTGTGTGACATTTTAATGAGTTCTTTGCACATTTACTGTCAGTAAAGCCTATTTTCTCAGTGTTAATTATAACAGTCCTCCTGTTAGTAAAAAAATAAATGCTATCCTAATGGTGTCCAATTCTTGATTTTTCCCCCTAGAAGAAAACAGTATTATTGTACAGCAGGATGCTTAGGATCCTCCAGTTCAGATTCTGTCAATATTTTTATTAACTCGTAATTTCAGAGGTTTCAAAGCTTACAAACTATATCTATGCACAACTGAACAGGACCTGACAGTGCCTAAGACCTAAGCCTGGGGCCAAAGTCAATGCACCACTCTAAGAAGGGTGAGTGAGCTAGGTAAATCTTATATATACAAAGAATTTCTAGAAATAATATAGAAAGATCTGTAAAACAACAGCATATCTACCATGGAATCAAAGTCATGTTGTGTCTTTGAAGGTACAGCTGTATTATTGCTTATACTATATGTGTTTTATAAATCAAGGACTGACAGATAAACACTGATTGTTCTGAGGTAATCTGATTGTTTTCCCTGATGCAGTGCTATATGCTGCATATACTAGGCATATCACTTTCATTTATTCTGAAAAAAGCACAGGTGTCTGTCATTTTAGTTGCAGTAATTTATATTTTTTCTGAGGAAGACGAGTCTTTGTAAAGCAGAAGCAATTGTCTGTGACATTATAAATCATGTAATACAGGAAGTGCTATGACATTACATCAGTAGACTACACAGCTCCATTTCTTCTTTCTTTAAACACTCAGAGGTTTAAAGAAAAGAAAGCACTGTCTGGATTACAGCCATGAGGCTAAATTAGTAAATCCGTTGCTAATAAATGGCCCAGCTGAAAGCACATTCCTGAGTGAAGAATCTTAAAACTAAAAATAAGCTAAAAAATCTCAGCCGTTTTTAATTACAAATTATACAACCCCAAAAACTAAAACTGGAAAAAAAACCACAAAAAAACCCACCTCATCAGATTTGAAGTATTTCTTATTTTAAAAAAGAGAATCTTCAAAATGGGAGCACCTTCCTGCCCTGTTACCTACAGAGAACCGAAACGGTTTGTGTAGGAACAAAGGAGGCACCAAAGCCAGGAAATGTCATTTCCAGCAGAAGCACATACCCTATCAATCAGAGGGGCACTCACAGTACTTGATATGATTAGTGCGGGCTTTCTGCAGACTACTGATGTCAGTTCTGTACAGTTTGAATTCAACCCTTCTTGCATCACTCTTACCTGTGCCCTGTGTCACTTTATCTTAAGAAAACACAGATAAAGACACCAGCTACACAGGAAGAAATATAGACAGAAGTTTGACTGGCGTTTTGAAGATACAAGCAGGGTGTTCTTCCAAGAAGCTTGGCCTTTTTTGTCTTGAAGACAAACCCAAATGATTCTATTGGAAAATACTGTCAGCACCCTGAAGTCCAGTGAAAGACCAGCGTTTACAAATTTCTTGTTGCATTTGCGAATATTTTCAAATTAAATATTAGTATATTTCTTTGACTTTAAGCAGGACTTTACCAACAACTTTTGCTTTACCATTTAAAAATCTGTTTCCAAGTATTAGCATATTTAATTTACAATTCTAGCAAATACATATTTAAACTGCAGTGAAGATTACAGCCTTAGTTAATGACAGGTGATAAAGATATTTTTATCAGGTAGATATTATTGATATTTTTGTAGTGAGGAGTGATCTGAACCCATTTAGCATTTCTAGAAGTGTTGACATACACTGAGGACACTGATACTGCTCTTTCAAATGGAAAGTCCTCCACGACACAGGGAAAGGTGGAATTACCACGGCCTTCCCTAGGGATTTAGAAAAGTTAGTTCAACTCTTGTACAGAAGTATTTGAGAATTTGGCATTTAGAAATTAAACTAAAGCAGTTCACCCTGCAAGCAGAGTGTGGCTGTGAAACAGAAGTTCATTTTTAGAAAATACATTGCTAAAAGAGCTAATGACTAAGAAGCCCTTGTCAGTAAGCCTTTTTGTTCACTAGAAAGAAACCTTACACTGAAAAACTCCCTCACCAAAACTTCATTGTAATTCAATATAAGGAAGATTTCGCTAGAAGAAAGAAAATTGATGTATGACCCAGTCGAAGACAGTATGGAAGTGTGATTATGGTTTACTGCATACTCAATGATCTGAGAGCACATTTTATGAAAATTTATTTATAATGAGATGAGTACCTAGGTAGCTCTGTGGTCTTACTGCCTGAATTGAGTGTTTCAGAATATGCTAGACTTAAAGGAAAGTATTTAAAGATGAATCATACTAGTCAAAGCAGAATGAAGTTATGAAAGCGATTTAAAATTTTTTATTATGGTAGTAAAATTGTATGGTTTATTTTTGCTTCCACTGAAGTGAATAGCATAATTTGCATTCTCTTCTTAGTTTCCTGTTGTCTGTTTACTTATCCTTTAAGTTGTTCAGAGCTAGATGCAACTTCCTCTTAATTTTAATCTGTAGTGTGTTGTTTTGAAATCAATTTATAGATTCTAATTCACAAGAAAATGAGCAACTACTGTCACTTACTATGGCTAGACCTTTTGCCCAGGTAAGAGTACAGTATTTGAGTCTGTATTTCTCACAGGTAAGAAAGAATCTGATTGAAATATATTAACTTGTTCCGAGGGAAAAGGATCTCAATCTCTTGTTGGTTATTGCCCCACTTGGTATAAATAATTTTATTATTAGAATATGGGGGCTCTACTTTGTGATTGCAGTCTTTGTATCTGGAGGTTTTCAACTGCTTATAAAATACTCAAATATTCATTGAGCCAAAATAACAATGTATATGACCCTGAAGTCTTTGACAAAGCCATCTGCCTGGGTTCTGGCTCCTGTTTTAGAATACATTTTAATACTTTATATGAAGACAGAGTACACAATAACACATCCAGAGTAACTTATAACAGCATATTTGATTGAACACCTTGGACTTTTCTTCTGGGAAAGTCTGAATAACCTTCAGAGCAATTGAGGAATCTCTAACTGGCCTTTTGATTTGTTGGGTGAATGCATTGAGTTTATGCATTAAACAAGCAAATTCCTTATTATTAGTTTTAGGAGTTTGTTTTCTCTGTAATGGATTGAAATATTTCACACAAAGCTGAATAACATATTTGTGTTGACACATGGAAAAAAACAAGCAACCCTGATTGTCATTTGCTCAGTGAACAAGATTATGTCAATCAGAAGCTTCCTTTCCCAACTTGTGTGATCAGGTGAGTACCTCAGGAGTGATTATTAAAGTGGTCCTGTTTCTGTGTTTTTGAAAGGGAGGTAAAAAATTCCACTAACAACACTTTAAAGGAGACCTTAAAGAACCACTCATGCATGCAAACACTCCTCCCAACTCTCATTTCCCATGAGGAATAGCTAGCTGTGGCTGATGTTCATATAAAGGTCTTCAAGTATTAGCTCACATTCTTGTGTATATTTATTAAGCCAGGAGAAAAATCACTGAGGTCTACCTTGTTTTGCAGAGAAATAATTAATGATCTCAGGTCATAGCACAGATAATTAAAGATAAACAAACCAAGATCTAACCTACAAAAAAAAAAAAGTAATGCAAGAAATTATTATTCTCTGTGGAACTTAAAAGTGTTTATTTTCAATATAACGTTAAGTCAAATAATTTAATAGTTCTTACAATATTTTATGCTATTTCAGGGAAAAAAATCTGAATATCATACAGTCAAGTTTCCTGTATGAAATAGTCTGAGAGTAATAGTAATTTCACTCTCTACTTTTCCTATATGAAATAAATGTCCACACAAAATTTTAAGCAGAATGCTTTGGGATCAGATCAATATTCAGTGAAATCTGATCATCTGTAGATTGCCTGTGTATGTATTAGGAGATTTCCTTTACAGAGAAGGATTTTCAGATCTTTGAGTAAACAAGAAAGGAACTCATATTTCCTTAGAGCTATGTGCCCTGAATATTTGTAGCAGCACAGTTCCTGCACACGGTTCTTGTCTACAGTACTCTCATGCACAGATGGCAGACGTTTCCAAAAAAAACCCCAACCTTAAGGATTGGGGAACTGTGGTAGGGAGGACTCTAAAAATGGGATAAGGATCCAGTCTTGTAGCCCTGTGTTGTAAAACACAGAGGCAAGGCTGCATTAACAGATAGCATAACCCAGAGAGGGACAGACCTACAGAATTAAACAGACCATGTGGAAGAGTTTACATCATTCCCTGCACATTTGTTTCGTACTTGCTGCAGCTGAGCCCCCATTGTCCAAAAGACCATGACTAGTTGGGGAATATTCAGTGCCTTCCTGAGGAACACGTTCTTGTTCAGTTTCATCTGACAGGAAAGGATCAGGGGAGCCAAGTAAACACACCATCTGGGGAGGACCAGGTGACTGATTCCAAACAAATGCTAAAGTGTTTCTCTAACCATAGCACCATTTTATCAGTCCAGTTACTCTCTAACAGGCCATTGGCATCTTCCTGTGAATCCCATTCTTATTAAATATACATATATACTTGGATCATGAAAAAAGAAGAGAAGCTTCTCTTATTAGCGCAATTTTAGGCATTTGAACCCCATCAGAGGGCAAAATTTTCAGGTGCAATCAAGCAGATATTTAAAAGGCATTGTTTGAGGAGGTAATAGATTGCAGGCACACCAACAAAAAAATTCTCATTATTTAATTTTTCCTACAGCAAGATGTAGTAGGAAAAAGAGAAAGAAAGGAAATAAGAAGGTATAATTTTATCTAATTTACCAGAAAAAAAGTCTATTCTCACAGATACTGATGCAAACAAAAGCCGTAAATTTCTTCTCATTATGATTTTTTTTTAGTAATCTGAAACTTCATCGGGGAGTATATCAGAACTTGCTTTGTGATAAAAGCAATTTCCATCTCTCTACCTTTGCCCAGCTTCCCACAGAAACTGAAATTCATATTCCGTGTACTGGCAACGATGTCAAAAGCCTATAGGTTGACAAGCTAAATTATTTTCATTATAAGAAACAGAGTGGGTTGCATCTACAAGGTTTGTTCTGAAAAATTCTGCTTCTGTCCACTATGATTGTCTGGGATAAACACATACTGAAAATGGAAAGCACAACAATAGATTTCAATAGGCATAGAAATCTGTTTCATACCTATAATTTAGCTTTTTAAAAATGTTAAATTCACATACTTCTATTTGAAGGCATTTCAGACCTTTGATGTTTCTATATTGGTAGGAACATAAATGTTACTAAGCATAGCTAAGGCTGTAAAGTGATAGAAGTTATAGGTGTGTAGCAACTTTTTCCCTTCTGTTAATTTTGTGTCTGAGTATGTCTAAATAGGCTGGTGCTGGAAAAAAGTGTTATCCCTCAAAAAAAAACCCAAACAGAAAACGATGCCTCATTTTAAATAATTGTGGCTTATCTTAGCAATCTCCCCAAACCAGAAGTACTAGCCCATTAAAACATTTTACTAGGTTACTACTAATATAAATATGCATTTAAAGGTGATGGTATGATCATGACATTTCTTTGAAATACTTGGCTGGTTTTTTTCTATGCCATTTTTGCACAATCCCTTCTCTGGAATTATTGGTCTTAAAATCTTTCTCCTTTCCTGAAACTCTGTAACTATAATACTGTATTTTAGACCGTCACTTCCTACAAGGTTGGTAGAAATATTCTTTTTTCCACTCTGGCCTTTGTACAGCTGTAGGACCAAATCACTCTAATTCAGGTGTGATATCAGAGCACCCAGATGGGCTGATGTTGGCAAAGTTGCTGAGTACTATAGCTGGGGTTAGATGCTGACTACATCTCTGGTGAAGGATGTAGCTGAGGAGCATATAATCATAAGGACATCTATTTCTCCCACCTGGAAAATAGGGCAGTAGCAACAGGGTTTATCTGGCTGCCTACATGAGAAAAGATGCAGAGCAGAGACCCTCCGGGAAGATTTGTTCATTTCTCTGAAAATCACATTTCTTTGGAGAGAGAAGTAAAAAATAACCTTTTCAAGTTTGGGGGGGTTTTATTTTCTCCCTTTTTAAAAAAATACATCATAAGTTAACATCTCTCCCTATCTTCTCTCAAGTGATTTTAGCCCAGGTTGTGCAGGTAGAAGATATTGCATTAACCTGCTTAGGCACAGAACTCTTAGTAATTAGCCAAAAATACAAAAAGTAGAAAAAATATCACTTCCCTGAGTGTGCCAGATTATTGATCATTGTTAAAGCAGCTGCTCCAGTGACCACCTGAAGGTTATCTTAGAACTGTCAGTTTTTCAGAGAGCCTAATTTGAAGACAGAGACTCTCCATATTATGAAAAAAACCCCTTATATTTATTAAAATAAGAAATAATTACCCTTGCATCTCCAAAGGAACTCGTAGAGGAGATTTCATTTTTCAAAGAATGCTTGTTCCAAAACCCGTTACAAACACTCATCTACAAAAGAAACGAATAAAGTGGCCTGTGGATTTAAATTATTTAGAACAGCATGGGAGATGCTCTTCTTAAAGATATGCATTATTATGTGAATATAGAACTTGTTACAGCCTGTAATTATAACAAAATAGCTCTTATCCTTCCTTGAGGATGCCTGATGCTGCCATGTGAGCAAAGACCAACTCAATTTCCCTTTGTCTAGGGTCCTCCAGCTGTGTCCCACTTGGCTTCCACTTCTGTTACCAAACTTCAGTTCCAAGTTAGGATATTACTGGTACTCTTTCTTTGATCATGTCAAAATGCATTTAACTTGGAAAATTAGTTAAAGAAATACAGCTGAACTGTTTGAGACTTGCAACTCACTATTTTCAGCAGATAGAGTTGATGGTCTCTTTCCTATATGAATTCTTATCTCTTTCTAGCAAAGGTGCAAATGTTCTGAATGAATTTACAAAAAATTTTACTAATGTGTTTGGAGAGGAGGCTCTGAAAAATAATAAAAAAAACCCACATATGAGATAAATATCAGTATGTTTACACTGGGGGAAAAGGAAAAATATTTTATGACTATGGTCAAATAAAATTGAGTAGTAATTTTGGATAGGCTAGGTAGACCTGCTTCAAGGAATAATGGAACAGCAAAGCATATGTGTCAATTATCAGTAATAGAAGTGAAAAAGTGAACAGAATGAACAAGGAGAAATCCCCAAGACAAAGAAAGATAAAATAAAATTTAAAACACTGCTTATTTTAAAAAAGTGTCTTCCTGCCTGACACTGGATTAAAATAAGTTGAGGGAGATAGCAGGGTCCTGGAGAGTCACATATACGGAGCTGCAGACTGCTGCAGGGTGGTGCTCCGGAGGCCATAAATTATTCCAAGTGAACAGAGCTGTTCGCCAGCTCCTATAGCAACACAAGACACACCTAAGCAGTGAAAAGAAATTTACTGAATCACAACTGATGATGTTGACACAGTAGATAGCCCCATTTGGACGCCTAGGTGAGGGGCTGGGGCACCCTCTGCTCCCAGAGCTCCCTGGAGCTCTCCATGGTACCTGAGTCTAGAAACGAGAGCAGAGTCTCAGTATTTCCCATCATTTTCTGAAGTCATCACCAAATAGTCTAGGCTCCTAATTCAGACAGTATGATGATGTTTAGTATGATGAAGTTAGATGCTGAAGATAAATTGCCTGTTTCAGCCACTGTAATCTTCCATTTTCTTTATTCTGAGCATCTGGAAAATATCTGCAGAGCCAAAGTTTAGCCTCTGTTATTTGTATAGTGGGCATCAGATGAAATGGTAGAAGTGCAGATTGATTTGTACTGCATTGTTGCTTATTGGTCCTAAACAAGATAAACCTTTATGCACAGGAAATTGTAACCCACTGCAAATTTTCTAAAAGCTGACTGGTGATGTGTTACCTATTGGCAAATATATTGCAGGATTTGTTAGACATGCATCTTCCAATATCCCTACATTGGTTCCATCAACTGTATGTTTATTGCAAAATCAATAAAATACTGAAAAAAAATTGTTGAAAAGTTCTTAGGCAGCTGGCTTTTGGTAGTCTGTAATAAATGATCATGACTGGCATTTTTAAACCTTGCAGTTCATTCAGATGCATAAGTATGTATTAAATAAGAGCATAAAGATGCTGAATAGGCTAATGTCTTTGTTACTCTTGCTTAGCTGTGCTGATGTTTTCCTTAATAAACACTTGCTCAGGAAGTCCACATGCATAACCTGCAATCCACCAAGTTGGTGCAGAACAAAATAAAAAAAACAAAAATACAGTGCACAAAATCTTCTTTGGGCCCTTCTCCAGCAATGGTTTACATGGAAAAGTAAGTCACACATTTGAACAATCCACTTGCGAAGGGCCACTTACATAAAATCTCACATATATTTAAGAGCTTGGCAGTTCCAGGCCTCATTTAAAAACAAGGTCTGTGATCTGAATTCCATAGTACGCAAACTAACAAAGCATGAGGTGGAAGCAGATACATGCCTTCACAAAAACATCAAGATTAATTGCACAGTGGCAGGAAAACATTATAAAGTTGATGAATTTTTTAATTTGCCACATTTTTTGTAAAATCAGCTGCTTTCTTTTCCCCTTCTCAGTACTCTTAAGTTATGTTGGGTTTTTTGAAAAAAATCTCAAAAAGAGAGGGGTTCATCAGGCATAGATTTATAAATTTCACTTTAAACCAGTGATAAAACTTTTTCCATGCGGATACATGTTTTCCTTTCTCCCCACTAAAAAGGTAAAATTGGATTGAAAATGCGTAATGTAGTTCTCTGTCTCTACTTTGTAAGTGTATCATTGTTTGCACGCCTAATAAGGTGATGACATTCAGTGTCCAGAAATAACCATAACATTGCATGAATGGGCGTCTCATTGGCAGTAGAGAGAGCTAGGGCACTGGCATCTGTGAAAATATCAGTGCAGAATAGTTTCCTGAGCATCCAGGTTTTTCGACTACTTCCCAGACCATTGCTTCATTTTTGAACAATTGATTCTCAATGGTATATTACTAATTACAATTACAGGGGGAAGGTTTTTGTCTCTCCAACACAGGCATTCATCCTACTTAAACATTCAAGCTGTGTCAATTATGTACACATTCAGTTCTCTCAAACTGTTAAATTTTCATCTTTAGTAAAGACAATGCTCATGGAGGTTTTGTGTTGTCTACATAAATATTTGTGCAATGTACTTAGTGTGGCAACATATGATTGCTGAAGATAAAGCAGATTCTTCAGGCACAAGAGTACTTGTAATAATGGAAATGAATGACAATCCAGTCTCTGTGCAGGTTGGGGTGGGAGGAAGGAGAGGTGGATGAGATGCATTAAGTGCTCAGTGCAAATTCCCAAAAGCGTATGAATATGCAGAGGTATCAATGAGAATGTATGACTACGGGAATATTTTCAGATGATAATTCCAGAGTTTTCTCAACAATCTGTATGTAGTTTGCCATCTGCAAATCCTCTTAAAGGAGTATGAATATGGAGTAAGTGCAAAATGTAACCAAGGCCTATTTACAAAATGAATTGGCAGATTTCATATTGTTTGCTCTGGAGAACTACTGCAAATATGTTCATTCAAAATTTTATTTAATTTATGCTAATAAAATAAGACAGTTCAGTAATAGGGAAGAAAAAAAGGGCATGGCAAAACATTAATAACTGAGATCTGAAAGCTCCACATTTTTGTAGTTTTCATCAAGTGCTATGTTTTATGATTATTGTTTCTTCTCTATGGCTCTATATGAACATCCCTGGGGCACCAGGAATCCAAAAGAAATTAGAGTAATTGAGTAGTACTTGCCCAAGATCACCATTCATCTGGCATAAATGTTGCATCAAAGCTGATATATTTTCAAAAATATTTTTCAAAATATTTTCATTTGGCTGGTAATGTAAGCAAAACACTAAAAGGCAAATTACTTCTACACGATCAAATTAAATAGAAGATTCACTGTCAGTACTAAGAAATACTTTTTACAGTCTGTTTTAATAACTTCTTAGCAAAATAAAACATTTTTCTCCGTGAGGGAAGAGTCGGAAACACAATTTACATTGTTCAAGGTGTAAGCTGACCTAAAGTCTATAAATCATGGTCACAAGCATTCCTGACTTTGTGTAGGTGTGATGACACCTTGGTGAAATACTGTTATGACATGGTGATATAGCCACGGTGTTTCCCTATTGCTGGGCACTACACCAATGACTCGTACCTGACCTGGGAATAAAGGCAGAATTGTAACGCATCTCATTAGAATTTGTCTCTGCAGTCTCTTATTCACATTGGAGCTGGATTAAGCATATTTTTCAATGTACAGGCTTTGTTCTTAGCGCTCTGCCTGTGGCAAACTGTTTCTGTGAGGCAGGGCAAATGGGTAAACTAGGTAGAGGGATAAAAACTAAACCAACCAAAAAAGTCTTAGAGGCACTTAATTTGATTTTCAGGCTCCACAGACTACAAGTTTGGTCTAATTGCCTCATACTAATTCATGTAAATGTTATATGTGTTCTATTTATGTGTAGATTATAAATATTAATAAATAATAATTAGTACATTAGTTAGTAATAAAATCTACTTGCTTATTATTTAATAACTTGACTTTCTCTGCTTGGGGGAAGTGATGTGAGATAGTGGATCCTGCTGCTGTATAAACTGCAGAAATTATCTGCAAGTCTGGAACTGGTACCCCTTTTTCTTCTTGCTGTCTTCTATTTGAGGAGGCAACTAGACTGAGATTTTCAGAACATCTGAAGTCTCAGAGTTCTTAGAATGGCACAGTCTCACTCAACTTTCCATGCTCCTGATGTACATCATGTTGACCCTCCACAAAGCCTTCTAGACATTGGAACTGCCCCTACCCAATGCCTTCTGGACTGTCTGGAGGGTAGGTTTAGATTAGCTGTTAGGAAGAAATTCTATACTATAAGGGAGGTCCAGTACTGGAACAAGTTGCCCAGACAGGTTGTGGACTCTCCATCCCTGGAAGTTCTCAAGACCAGGTTGGACAAGGCTCTGAGTAACCTGGTCCAGTGGAAAGTGTCCCTGCCCATGACAAGGGGGTTAGAACTAGGTGGTTTTTAAGGTTTCCAACCCTAACGATTCTATGATTCCATGACATTCCAAAAGCAATTCATATAATTCCATAATTGTCCTCTTTATTTCTCCTGAGTTGCTATGTTGAGCAGGCTCAGTAACGGACTTGCTGAGGTGAGGACTGGAGGAATGTAAAACAGATCAGGGCAGTATGTGGTTGGCAGCAGTGAGGGAGACATTCAGTGGGGGAAACAGGACCTCTTCTTTTGTTGGCGGTAGGCTGCTAGGCTGGCCTGCTCATCTCTGGAAACTGCTGCCACAGGTTCCCAAGGAAAGACCTTGGTTTGATCTTTGGGTCCTGGTAACTCAGCATTTTGGGCAAGCCTGTAAAATTTGGGGCTCTCTTTCTTCAATATCCTTCAGGTTTCCTGAAGCTATTGTGAGCTACTGTCTCAGATCCCTGACAGTGTTTCTCCTTTTGTTATATAAGAGAGAGTTTAACTACCAATTAATTGCTGTTAATCACATATCTACTGGAATACCAGCTACAACACTAGACCCAAATGCCTTTTGAGATGTTATCTGAAGAGTCTGCCCGCTGCCACACCACCTTAGTGATCCTTTCTCCAGGTGTGCCAAGGACTGTGCGCATCAGCCACATGTGCAGCATTGAAAAAGATGAGTGACAGGAACAGGAGAAAAATTGCAACTCTAGTGGAAGAAAAAAGGCAAGGGGAAGCTGCAACTGCTGCCTTCCACCTCCACACAGAACAAGTGTGAGCAATGCTCTAAAGGACATGCAGCGCCGTCTGGGAAGCGTGATGGTTATTACTTCCCATGCATGGATCGTCCAGAGAATCTCTGTGCCTGCGTCAGTGGGCTCATTATGTATTTTTCTAGGTGTTAATAGTAACATCTAAAATTAAAAGTACGCAGGTTGCCTGATAGTCATCAGAGGCATTAGTGAACGTAAATGGGGATTTCAAATCAACAGAAAGCATTTACAGACACTCACGTGTATATGTGATATAATACATACTCACAGGTTTCTTGTAGTTTTCAATGTAATACAAAATGGTAATTATTTCAAAACTGCATTAGAAAAAATAAAAGAAGAGATCTCTGAAACAGGTAAGATGTTTGCCTTGATAGCATAGTGTTACCTGAATAAGGTGTCAGGATGTTAAAACACAGACACAAAGGCAATAGATTTTATTCATACACTTTGATTCTCATCTGGAGCTGCTTGATGTTTGGTTAGAAAGCTCTCATAAGCCAGAAGTGTTATTTCTCTGGGGTTGATGGCTTTCTTTTATTCCTGTTAGTGCTCAGATTTTATAGTGAAATACAAAGATTTGTCACAAACAGATATATTAGGAATTCATAGTATCTACATCTCACTTTGAAGGTGTTCTAGTGTGCCTTGTACTTTGATCCTACAGAGTTCCCCTCAAAAGCAAATTAATATATTTTATGACTGTATTTTGAGTTCATTTATTTCAGATAAACTGCACCATATTAGATTGGTGGCAGAATCACTAAATGGGAGCTATGAAAAAAATATTTTAATTCATTAAGTTCTTCAAAATTAGCACAGAAAAACTACTTTTGGTTTGTGTTTCTCAATTTTTGCCAGATAAAGTGCAAAATAAGTTGCAAGGTTTATAATTCTGAAACTAATTCAGGAACCTTATTTTTTTAAACAAAGTACGGCTTTTTCATCTGTTGAACATCAAACTATAATGACTGACTTGTTTTGTTAAACGACATTTTTATGTGCAGAGTAGCAAACTATCTTCCTTAAAGATAAAAGGAAAGGGAATAAGGCTGCCTCAGGTATATTGTGGCTGGGACAGGTACATTCTCTGGTGAGCTCTGAAGTCCCCATCCCATTTCATCCAGCAGAGAAGATGATACGAACCTACAGTTCAGTCTCAACTTACAAAAATAATTGATCATATTTATTAAATATATTTGGGTAATAACTTATCTTAATATTTGCGTGCACAAATCCCTAAAAATCAAAAGTCCAATGAAATAAGAAAAGCAAATAAGACATGAAAAGGATGGGATTTTTAATTGAATAAGATATAAAGATCTAATTACAAATACAAGCATTCAGATCCCTACCAAAATCAGGGACAGCACATAATAAATCGTCCCCACCTTCTTTCCCTGCCAGTAGAATTCATGCAAGGGTCAATGGAATAATAGACTGAGATATGGACAAGGTAAGCCACAGCACATTCCATAAAAAGCCAAATAACAATTCCCTTGATGGAAAATTTTCACCTTAGGGATGGATCATTCAGAAACTGAATGCAGCAGAACAAAAGAGTGTCATCTCAATTGTAGTTGAATTCTCTCTAGGATCCAGTATATAATTTCTCATCATAACAAATAAACATTCTCATGTTTGGTGTATATTTTAGCTGTCATCCAAGGAAAAGGCAAATATCATAGTATTTATTTACAAAACCCATTTTGATCCTCCTAAATTACATATTGCTTTGAAAATAAGCAACCAGCTACCAAACAGATGCATATTGATAAACATCCAGTGAGCTCAACAGAGCTTTGCCTACTTACACCCCCTCAGGATAAAACAGAAGTATATAATAGCCTAAGATGACATTTTAAATGTAAATGCACATTATCATTAAGGAATAATTTCATACAAGAATGACAGAATTAGTAGAATACACAGCTGTCTTAAGAATATGAAGTCTAAATGTGTCCAGCTGCCACAAAGAATGAATATCAGAAGCCTGTGAAGTGTTTCTGTGATGCTTACACAGTATCTGCTATAAACGTGTGCTATAGTAAAGATTACTTCCTTTTAAGAGAATAGACCAAGATATTTGAAATTAGAAGGTTCTATATAGATATTAAATAATGTATCTCACACATTCATGAAATCTTCTTCCAAAAGCATTGTTAAATTATATTTTGCAAGCTTCTGTCTAAAGTAAACAAGGTTAACAATTTATCTTAATGAAAATACAGAAGACTGAAACAGGTTCAGTGATTTTCCAAAACAACAGAAACACCACGTCAAAACACTTCTATTATAATGGTTTTTGTACATGTAGAATTGCTCATGTTTTTGTGGTGTCCAAACATCTTCCGACATCCTGGTGCTAAAACTTGGGCTCCTGAATTTCTTCTCAGAGAGTTCATTTACTCGCTTAATTTGAAATATATCGAGAAGAGGTTGTTTTCTGAAGAAAAAAAAATCACAAAAACTATTTGTATAGTTTAAAAATTTGTATGACTTCTATTACCCATCTGCATTATAAAAAGCATAATAGCACCATTTCTTTTGTCAGTAGGAGTACTCATCTGTGGAAAAAAATTCCAGCAGGAACAGCAAACCTCTGCTGATATGAGCACAATCAGGATTTCACATCAGTTTTGCTTAAAGACCCCTTTTTTTATTCACTCCAGACTGCTAAAATCAGGATAGATCCAGTCCATGTTTATTTTAAAACTAATATTAAGGAGAAAATTAGGGTGCATGTAACAAATGTATACATGCACTTACTCTCTGTGTCTCAGTAATTTTGAACTAGCACAAACTTGTATGGATCTGTATTTCCATTATATATTAAAAGCTTCAAATTCCAAGTTGAATTTGATGGGTTTTTTTCATTGGTCCAAACCTCCTACATTACATTATCACAGAAAATGGGCTTGGAAGGAACCTCAACTGATCATCTTGTCCACCTCTCATGCCTCAGGCAAGATCAGTTCTCTCAATATTTCTGACAGACGTTAGTTGAACCTGGTCCTAAAACCCTCCAAAACTGTATTCCTTGTATCTATAAGGAATGTATTCTCACTCCTAGTGAGAACGATGTACAGATTAAACACATCCTTAAAAAACAAAACAAAACAAAACAAAACAAAACAAAACAAAACAAAACAAAACAAAACAAAACAAAACAAAACAAACAAACAAACAAAAAAAA